>JBAMJV010001109.1:15000-126310 GCA_037951105.1 Echinarachnius parma | reverse complement strand
ACCATTAGTTATCCCATGAGGAAAGACTATTTTGTATTGTCACAACATTCAAACACAAAGCCTGACAAATGTCTTCAATCGATTCTAGTAACAACAACAAGACAAACGCGTTCAGTTTGGCGACACCATTGGAACTTTCAAAAGTGGTCGGAATCTAAGGCGATCAAAATCCTAAAGCGAAGTCAATTTGAAATAACTCGAACCAGAAACCTTGCTTTTTAACCCTTCCAAATCAGCACTGATAATCATAATTGAACTCCGGCCATTGTTACATCGTTAATATATTACAATTCTTAATGAGAAGACCAAATGTGTGCATCAAAATGTCCATCGCCATTTTCAGTGCATTTTCAATATAGTACCAACGACCAAAGAACCTAAAGATTGTTAATTTGTATCATATTTTAATATTTATTTTCCTGACTTAAATTTTCTTTTTAAGACACACGGTATATAATTATGCACGAACAATTGTGTCGTAATGTCAGCCATTAATAACACAATTTAATATATTGTAAAATATTTATGCAGATGAAATTACATATTGTACTGATATAAATGTATCATAATTGCTTTTAGCTCAATGAAAATGTGGTAGTCAATATTGCCGGTATGGTTTATTTTTCAATTGCGATAAAAGTAGTTGATTACAATACGGCATCAATATTTCCAAATAAACATGATCTGACTCATCATAATTAATTGGCAATTCAACCATGTCAATAACTTGCTTTTAATGAAAGTATATAGATAGATTGAACTTACGTTTAAATAATTTGTTTGTAAAATCGATTGAGAAAATAAACCAGGAGTGACGACAGTTTGAGCTTTACGCACAGACATTAATTAATTTAAAGAGTTTTAATGCAAAAAGCATTAACAACAAGTTGTTACCAAAACGAGATAATTGTGACAAAAGCTGCTGAAAACCAATATGAATAAATTGAGAGTACGTGTGATACTTTACGCTAAAAATAATACATGGATAAGGGATGAAGGTATTATAATTATTATAGACAATTATTTTGTGAAATACGATGGGTTTCTTTTTGAACTAGAAACATCGCTGAATGTGATTGATACCCCCGCAGTGTTTGTGCCACTCATCCTCCCTCACTCCGAGAATATCAAGAGTACCAAGTGTTCAGAATTGTGGTTACCATAGCAACGCCTTATCCAACATGCACGTAAAATTGGTCTTGCACATCATTCCCCCGATAACATCATGTATACCAAGTTTCATTGAAATTGCTTAAAAATTGTGGAAATAGTTCGCTCCTCAAAGAAACCTTATTTTGGGTGCAAATTGTGGTTACCATGGCAACACCTTATCAAACATACACATAAAATAGGGGTTGCACACCCTTACCCCAAGCACATCAGGTGTACCAAGTCCCATTAAACTTGCTCGAAAATAGTGCAAGTAGTTCGCTCCTCAAAGTTTGTCCAAGTTAATGGATCCCTTATTGTGTTTATTTCCTCAGATGATGGAGCTCCGCGGTTTTCTGATAATTAGTGCATCTATTGCGGTCCATCTGCTCATGATCGGTAAATACGATTCAATCTTATAATTTAGACTAACGATAGACCTACCAGCAGTAGGTTAATAGACTAACTAAAGTTTAGGGCTGTTCGTGGATTAATGCACTACATGTTTTATCGCTATAATGAAGCGATTATCCCAGAGCATGTTGGCTAAATATATGGTGCAATATGACATGAAATGATTATTGAACTATTACTGTTAAAGCCCGAGAGGTCTTTCTTCAGAGGACCACGTGCCAACCACCTGGCGATGTTCTTAACTCCTGACCATGTTGTCATACAGGCTCCGTGAAAACGGTAACCATGGTAATTCGAAAATATAGTATAATATAACATGTAATAACACTGATGTATTACACTGTTAAAGCCTCAGCTGTCTCTTCATCAGGGGACTACGTGACATCATCCTGCTGTAAGGATGGCTACGGTCTCAACTACACCCTACCAATGCGGACGTGCAGGCCGGTTGAAGTCCGTAACCAAACGGGCACCCACATGGTGAAGACCATCCCCAAGCTGATACCGCCATCCCGCTTTGAAGAGGATACTTGTGGGAGAGAAAGTCGAATCGGAATCCCTCGGGGTCACCGTATCTGTAGAATTCCAGGTAAAAATTAGATTAATAATGAAATACATCTGTATGAACTAGTTACGAGATGAGAGGCACGACTGGTGTGCCCCCGCCCCCCCCCCCCCCCCCCCAACAAAAATAATAATTTGACAGAAACAATAAGAAACAATCAAAATCGCATGCTTTAAAAAGGGGATCCTTGAATCCCGCGGTACCTACCCGTGTCACTAATATATGTGAGTGTCCCCGGGGGAACAGACTAGAATAAAGGTGAGCAATATGGCTTATCTAACAAAAATCAGGAAATTGTAAATCAAAGTAAGTAATATTTTAAAATAGGGCCGCTATCTGTTCCCATTTAGACTGTGGCAGCAACCCGTGTATCAGTGGATGGTGTGAGGAGACCATGACTTCATACAAATGTCACTGCCCGCCAGGGACTACCGGACGCAACTGCGATGAAGGTAAAGAAAATAAAATACCGTAAAGTTGTCAGTTTTCGCCCTATATATTTTCAAAGTAGAATAAACATATGAAAGAAGAGTGACTAAGAATTGTTATTAAATTCATAAATATCATGATTTACCCCGAAATTAATGTGTTTTCCTGGCTTAAATTAGTTCGGCGAGTTTTCGCAACAGACGAGAAAGTACTTCTTGTTAAATATATTAGTTATCCTACCAAGTATACCATGAATGATATAAAACGGCTCATCGCGCCTGGGATAGATGTTTGTTTTAATAGTTTGTAAAATAATACAAAACCCATCTTCTTCTTCTTCTTCTTCTTCTTCTTCTTCTTCTTCTTCTTCTTCTTCTTCTTCTTCTTCTTCTTCTTCTTCTTCTTCTTCTTCTTCTTCTTCTTCTTCTTCTTCTTCTTCTTCTTCTTCTTCTTCTTCTTCTTCTTCTTCTTCTTCTTCTTCTTCTTCTTCTTCTTCTTCTTCTTCTTCTTCTTCTTTTTTTTTTTTCTTCTTCTTCTTGTTCTCCTTCTTCTTCTTCCCAATTAATGTATACAGAATAATATAAAGAAATATATAGAATTTCAAATATATATTTCGGATCCTTTATTCCAGATATTAAAGATTGCACTGGTAATGACGGGAATGTGTGTCTTAACGGTGGTGTCTGCGGGAAAGCTGACAACGGCACAATCCAATGTGAATGTAGTACCAATTGGACGGGGCGGTTCTGCGAACAAGGTAAATAGACAGTAGCATATATAGCTCGATTAATTGATTGATTGATTGATTGATTGATTGATTGATTGATGTATTGGTTACTTGCTAGATCAATGAACTAATTTATTTATTTGCTGATTCATTGACTTATTGATTGATTAGATGATTCTATTAATGATTGATTGATTAATTCAATGATTGATTGATTGATTGAAGGATTGATTAAAGGATTGATTGATTAGTTGATTGATTGATTGATTGATTGATTAATTGGTTGATTGATTGATTGAAAGATTTATTGATGGATTTTTAAATTTATTTATCTGAAAATCGATCGATCAATTAACTAATATACTGATTAATTGATTGGTTGATTAAATGAATGATTGATGAATTGCTTTCTTAATTCATTAAAGGGTACCACCATCCACAAATAATATTCTTATGAATGAGAGGTAACATCTTTAGTAGTCCATTCCATCAACAAGTTCAGAAAAATATGTTTCCAGAAAACAAATTATTATTGGAAAACGCATCACAATACTACAACATCTGTTTATGTGTCTGCATGTACGAAGACTACCTTTGCGCAGAGCAAACGAATCGTCCGGGATTCTATTGTCTCCAAACGTACGCGTAAATAGAATTGGCGCACTCGCAAATGTTTGGCTAGTCTAGGTTCTATACTCTGTTATACACATTTCCCCCATATATCGCGTAACCCGATGCATCATGTACGCACGGTGAACCTGTACAGAAACATTGTGTTTCTGTACAGGTTCACCGGGCGGTACAGATGCACCGGGTTAGGCGTATATGGGGGAAAGGTGTATACAGAGTATAGAACCTAGACTAATGTTTGGCGAGTACGGAACCAGGAAATAATAGTGGTTCCGTAAGTGGTGGTAATGAATTGCATTGTTTATGAATTACACAACACTTTGCAAAATGTGGGGTATCTATTTGATATCACAAAAAACTTGTGGTTATGTATTGTTCTTTGCATGGTGGTCCCCTTTAATCAATTGATTTGTGCTGGTTGATTAACTAAATGCATGATTTTGTTGGTTGATTGATTGATTGATTCATTCATTGATTCATTCATTGATTGTTTGATTGATTGATTGATTGATTAATTGATTGATTGATTGACGGATTGATTGATTTTAGTGAGTGAGTGAATGAGTAAGTGATGAGTGAGTGGCTGATTAATCGTTTGTTTGAGTTTCGGTGGTTTGAAATGTGTTATAACGAAGGAAATGTTGACAACCGTGTTTGTTATCAGTTGAGAATTAAAATTTACTTTCAGAATGAACGATAACGTAACAAATTTTTCACCGACGTTTACGCTCCTTATAGTCGTATAGTCTGTATAGTCTGTTGTTTTGTTCTTTTCATCCATAAACAGTCAGAGACCCATGTTTAAGCAACCCCTGTGAACATGGCCGGTGTAACAGCACGTTGAGTGATTTCAACTGCATCTGCGAGCCCGGATGGACTGGTAGTAACTGCAGCACTGGTAATTAATATATTCAAGACTGAAGAATTTCGTTGGAAATCGCAATATCAAAGATTATTGCGTTTGAGGGATATGATAATAAGCTATAGCTAACATGAATTCTGTTTTGATATGTGTTTTGTATGTCTTGTTGATTCAACATGGACTATACTGTTGATAATAACTTCAATGAAAATACCTCAATATTTAATTATGGAATGATTTCAATAGCCTTATTTGGTGTTACAATAGCGGTTTTACTTTGAAACTATCAACACTGATTAAAGCGACTGAGTTATAAACACTACTTATAGTGAAAATGATTTCTTTTTCTCCACATACATTAGCCAGAGACGCTTGTTGGAGAAACCCCTGTGTACATGGCCGGTGTAACAGCACAATGGATGGTTTCAACTGCACCTGCGAGCCCGGATGGACCGGTAGTAACTGCAGCACTGGTAATTGATGTATTTGTCTGAAGATTTTTTTTGGAAATTGCAATATCTCTGTTGTTGTAAAGAGAGATATTTCCCGTATTTGCGTTTAAAGATATGAGAATTATCTAGCAAGCAAACTGGACTTCTGCTGTTCTGTTGTTATGTTTTGTTGAAGCAATTAAACCTGATCAAGATGGGCAAAACTATTACACATGATTTTGAACATGTGCTATAATGTTGATATTAATTTACCTAAATATATATACAATGATATCTAATTATGGAATCAAGAGCATTATTTGGTATTACAATTGCGGTTTTACTTTGAAACTATCACCACTGATTAAAGCGACTGGGTTCTAAACGCTACTAATATTAATAATAGTATATTTTGTTTATCCACATACATAGCCAGAGACCCTTGCTGGAACAACCCCTGCATACATGGCCGGTGTAACAGCACAGTGAATAGTTTCAACTGCACCTGCGAGCCTGGATGGACTGGTAGTAACTGCAGCATTGGTAATTTATTAATTTGTCTGAAGAATATTTGTTTATAATTTGTTATATCTCTATTGTTTTCAATTTGCGTAACAAATTGCGGTAATTGCGATAGAGATATATAATAATTTCCTAGCAAACTTGAATTGTGTTTTATATATTTTGATTGTTATTGTAATTGATTTTTTGTTCTGAGGAATTTTCGTTCAAATCGCAATTTCTGAATTGGTGCCAACTAGCGTCATCTGTGAGTGTTGAAGACGATAACAAAATATAATATACTGTTCATCATGTTTTCAATAAATATATATATACCTTGATATTTAATTATGGAATATTTTCAATGGCATTGTTTTGGTTTTAAATAGCAGGGCCTGACTTTATCATTGTCATAACTGGCGTTTTATTGCCTTTTGCAACGGAAGTATTTTTATCACTATTTAAGGTTAATGAGTTGTGAACTCAAGAGGGCGGCAAAGTAGTATTATAACTAGAGTACACTTTTTATTATCACCTTCATTATCATAGCTATTTCTATTATTTTAATTACTATTTTAGACATAGACGAATGTGCCGGTAACCCGTGGCAACACTTGTATCACGGACAGTGCAAAGACGGGTTGAACGAGTTCACATGTGTCTGCGAGCCCGGATGGACGGGTAGTAACTGAGCGGCTTTAATTTGAAACGCTACTAATAGTAATAATAGTATGTATTTTGTATCCACATTTATAGCCAGAGACGCTTGTTGGAGCAACCCCTGCATACATGGCCGGTGTAACAGCACATTGAATAGTTTCAACTGCACCTGCGAGCCCGGATGGACTGGTAGTAACTGCAGCGTCGGTAATTGAATCATTTATTTGAGAAAAATCGTTAGAAAGCGCAATATCTTTATATGAAGAGCTTAATTCCAAAAAGAGTTAGCTCAACTTTTTCAAAATCAATTTCCTCTGTCGAATTATGCCTATGGGAATAGGAAAATGGAACGGTATGATTTTATGTTGATGATGTAATTTGTCCTAAAATGTGTATTTTTACATAGCTATGTGGCTTATTAATGTACTGATATGGTTAAGTCAATTGTTATGGAAGTAGATTTAGCATCTTGTGATGGATATGGTTATTATCTATCAGACTTTAATTATGTTGTTTTTATTTTTTGCTGAGTTTTTTTGAAGCAATTTAACTTGAACAGGATGAAAATAACAAATATTACAAATAAAAACAACATGTATAGGATAATGTTCATATAAACTTCATTAAATTAAGTGAAATGTTATTGTGGAATCATTTTAATCGCATTATTTTGTGTTACAATACCGGCTTTACTTTGAAACTATCAACACTGATTAAAACGACAGGGCTATAAACGCTACTAATAGTTATAACAGTTTCCTTTTCTCTACATACATAGCAAGGGACGCTTGCTGGAGCAGCCCCTGTGTACATGGCCGGTGTAACAGCACTTTGGATGACTTCAACTGCACCTGCGAGCCCGGATGGACCGGTAGTAACTGCAGCATTGGTAATTTATTTATTTGTCTGAAGATCTGAAAAGCGCAATATCTGAATTTTGTTTATCAGACTGAGATATTTTCTGTAATTGCAAGATAATTACCTAGCAAACTTGAATTATGTTGTTTTATGTATGTATTTGTTTCGTTTAATTGAAGCAAGTCAACTATTACATCACGATAATGTTGATATTAAATTCAATCAATATACCTTGATATGTAATTACAGAATCATTTAAATAACGATATTTGGTGCTCCAATAGTGGCTTAACTCTAAAACGATCAACACTGGTTAAAGCTAATGCGAAATGAGTTCTAAATGCTTCGTATAGTAATAACGTTTTTTTTGTATCCACTTACATAGCCAGAGAACCTTGTTGGAGCAACCCCTGCATACATGGCCGGTGTAACAGCACATTGGATGATTTTAACTGCACCTGCGAGCCCGGATGGACCGGTAGTAACTGCAGCATTGGTGATTAATTGTTTTACTTGAAGTATTCAGTTGGAAAGCGCAATATTGTTGTGCAACTGAAATACTGTAATTCCGGTATTTGTTTTAGATACATTTACCTAGCAAACTTTAATTCGGTTTTTATAATTAATTGATATGTTTTTTTTTAAGGCAATTTAACCTGATCGAGGTGGAACAAACTGTTTCCAATTATAAGAACATGTACGTTACTGTTGATATTAACTTTAATAAATATATATTGATATGTAATTGTGGAATCATTTTAATCGCATTATTTTGTGTCACAATACCGGCTTTACTTTGAAACTATCAACACTGATTAAAACGACAGGGCTATAAACGCTACTAATAGTTATAATAGTTTCCTTTTATCTACATACATAGCAAGGGACGCTTGCTGGAGCAGCCCCTGTGTACATGGCCGGTGTAACAGCACTTTGGATGACTTCAACTGCACCTGCGAGCCCGGTTGGACCGGTAGTAACTGCAGCATTGGTAATTTATTTATTTGTCTGAAGATCTGAAAAGCGCAATATCTGAATTTTGTTTATCAGACTGAGATATTTTGCAACAGAGTGATAAGATAATTACCTAGCAAACTTGAATTATGTTGTTTTATGCATGTATTTGTTTTGTTTTGTTAAAGCAAGTCAACGATAATGTTGATATTAAATTCAATCCATATACCTTGATATGTAATTATATAATCATTAAAATAACGATAGTTGGTGCTACAATAGTGGCTTGACTCTAAAACTATCAACACTGATTAATGCTAATGCGACTGAGTTATAAACGCTTCTTATAGTAATAATGGTTTCTTTGTTCTTTATCCACATACTTAGCCAGAGACGCATGTTGGAGCAACCCCTGCATACATGGCCAGTGTAACAGCACATTTAATAGTCTCAACTGCACCTGCGAGCCGGGATTGACCGGTAGTAACTGCAGCATTGGTAATTTGGTTTATTTCCCTGAAAATTCGTTTGAAATCTCTATATCTCTGTCGTGTACAAGGCGGGTTATTACTGGAAAACTATAGTCAATATAGTGAAAGCTCACAATCGAACAAACAACAAAGACCATTCAATTACATTCAAAAGTGCATTGACATTATGGGTGAACCAAGCAATGAGAGCCAGTCAACATAACACAGAAAAGGGAAGGGATGGAGATAGAGAATGGTAATAATACAAGACAGATAGAAGCTAACGGGTGTATGATGGGAAGGGATGGAGATAGAGAATGGTAATAATACAAGACAGATAGAAGCTAGCGGGTGTATGATGGGAAGGGATGGAGATAGAGAATGGTAATAATACAAGACAGATAGAAGCTAGCGGGTGTATGATGGGAAGGGATGGAGATAGAGAATGGTAATAATACAAGACAGATAGAAGCTAGCGGGTGTATGATGGGAAGGGATGGAGATAGAGAATGGTAATAATACAAGATAGATAGAAGCTAGCTGGTGTATGATGGGAAGGGATGGAGATAGAGAATGGTAATAATACAAGATAGATAGAAGTTGGCTGGTGTATGATGGGAAGGGATGGAGATAGAGAATGGTAATAATACAAGACAGATAGAAGCTAGCTGGTGTATGATGGGAAGGGATGGAGATAGAGAATGGTAATAATACAAGACAGATAGAAGCTAGCGGGTGTATGATGGGAAGGGATGGAGATAGAGAATGGTAATAATACAAGATAGATAGAAGCTAGCTGGTGTATGATGGGAAGGGATGGAGATAGAGAATGGTAATAATAAAAGACAGATAGAAGCTAGCTGGTGTATGATGGGAAGGGATGGAGATAGAGAATGGTAATAATACAAGACAGATAGAAGCTAGCTGGTGTATGATGGGAAGGGATGGAGATAGAGAATGGTAATAATACAAGACAGATAGAAGCTAGCGGGTGTATGATGGGAAGGGATGGAGATAGAGAATGGTAATAATACAAAACAGATAGAAGCTAGCGGGTGTATTATGGATGCATGAGAAGAGTGTGCATACATATAGATACGAAAACAGAATTAACAGTACGATTGTGCTTGCATACTGCAATACAGTGATGATAGATCAACATGAATACAAAGTAAAACAAATGGTATAATACTGTAATTAAATTTTATGTATTCACACAAAATGAAAATTTATTACATAAGGGATCCTCTGTCTAACCATAATACTTAAATGATGACACATCATTTTGCACCGAGATTATCCCTGATTAAAATGGATTACTTTTTCTTTGAAAGATGCTCCTCTTGGAATTGAGTCCAAAACCATCCCTGATTCAAGTATGAGTGCCTCTAGCCAGTGGGATGCGAATCACGGAGCCAGACGGGGCCGGTTGAATGCGGTTCGTGTCGGTAGCCAAACTGGAGCATGGAGCGCCCGTACCAATGACGTAAATCAATGGATTCAGGTTAGAGAAAGGGTTGTTTTACACTGGTATATTTGAACCATTAACTATGTGAATCAAAATATAGATTGTTCTATGTCTATAAAATAAGTATGTCATGTGTACATCATACGTATATTCAATTATATAGCAATGATGTTTGTTGGAACTCAAACAAATTGTTACAATGTAATTGTACAGTAGTATCAATTATTTTGTGAGCTATATCTCAACTGTAATTAACATTTAATGTATACAATATGTATACATAATGTTAAATAATATTATCAAAGCATTTACAATACATTCATTGCATAAGTTACTGGTTTTTCATTAATATTATTATTTGTAGTAACATTTGTATTTGTGTTATTGCTTTACAAACAAATATGAAAATGACACCAGAATAATTAAATATCATTATTACTATTAGTAGTATTGTTATTATTAGTAGTATTATTGTTATTGTGTATTATCAGTATTATTATTACTATTTGTAGTAGCATGTGTATTTGTGTTATTATTATTTTGCATTACAAACACAAGATGAAAATGACACCAGAATAATGAAATGAATATCAGACGTTTGTTTGTATTATAGTAATAATGATAACGACGGCTTATCATATTCTACTATGACAAATTCAGGTTGATCTCGGCTCTCCGTATCGTGTCGTTGCTGTGGCAACACAAGGACGTCAGGACCGTGCCCAATGGGTGAGGAGCTACAAGGTGACCTACAGCTTGGACGATGTGACTTTTGACACTGTTACAGCTAGTGGAGTAGATTTGGTAAGTTCCATATTTTAATCACTTAGATTAATCGATGTTATGTTGAATCCTGCCTCTTCTCACGGCTTTTCATTTCAGTAAAACAACCCGGTATGATAAGGTCGAAAAGTATTCGGGCGCATATTGAGATTAGTCGTTGATTTTATTCTCTTTGTAAACGACGTTTTGTTTGCAAAATCCATTTCATTTAATTTCAAATACATTATGTATACACTGTTTGTAGTTTATCTATGATCTTAGTTATACATTAAAAACTATTCATACGCTATCGAAGCGTTAATGCTACTTTGATAGAAATTGGAAATAATAAATATATACAACTTGTTGGTATTCGGAAACTAAATGAACGATATGAACATACATAGTTCCCCTCTCAAACTGAGTTTAATGTTTATACATTGTCTGTTAGGCATGTTAGCTAAACCCAAGTACGGTTTTGTGAGTGTTTTGGTTGGATTTAATACAAAATAAACATTAATTTAGAAAGGTAACATACTCCAGAATAATACCTCTCCAAACACTCGCATTCCTTTAAAACAATGAATATTATTTCATAGTCGTAGCTAGCTATGAAACCGTTTCTATATGGCACAGGGGAATGACAGTGCGGTTGTTATTCTCGATGATGACTAATATAAGTTAAGATTGCATCTTTCCAAATAACTATGTACATTGATAATTCAAAAGGTTATACAACGTGTTTGATGAAGCTTTACAAAGCTGATACCGGTACACTTTATTACGTGTAAGGTTTAATTACTTGACTGTTTTATTTTGACTTAACAATGCGAGGACCTGTTATGACATTTCAGCTTAGTATATATACATTATGTGCACTATGTTTATTATCTTTACACAGGTCTTTGAAGCCAATTCTGATCGAGACACAGTGGTTCGGAACACCCTCCCAGCCCCGGTAATGTGCCGGTATCTGCGTCTTCTGCCCGTTACCTGGAAAACACACATCAGCTTGAGAATGGAGCTTTACGGGACAGGTCCCGTTCAAGGTATGAACGGTTTTAAAATATTGACTTGTATCTACCCATCAGGGAATCGCATGTAGAAATCTGATAAGATCGAGTAGCCAATGAAAAATGATAAGGAACTGAGTCCTTACCTCATTTGTAAATCTCATTGCATAATCTTCATTAATATAGGATTTTTTGCGTCTCTGTGTGATCAACATTTGTATGCCTCGGCAACGAAGTGGTCGGAGGCATTATGTTTTCTGGCTGTCCGTCCGTCCGTCCGTATGTCCGTACAAGTACGTCCCGTTCTCGTTATCGCGATATCTCACGAACCGGTTGACGGTTTTCGACCAAGCTAAGTACATCTATGTATCTTGAAAATCCAATGAACTGAATAAATTGTGGGGTTAAGAGGTCAAAGGACAAATGTCACAGTATCATTATGTATGTGAAAATAGATCGTTATTGCGGATTCTTAAGAACAGATTTACTTATTGTCACCAAAATTGGTACATGCATGTGTATCCTGAGGAGCCAATGAACTAATTCGATTTTTGGGTCATGAGTTCAAAGGTCGCATGGCTCATTACATATGCCAAATAGCCCGTTATGATATCTCAAGAACCAATTGACTTATTGTCGCAAAGCTTGGTACATGAATGTATCTTGATGAGATAATGAAGTGATTGAATAATTCTGGTTGACAGATTGCCATGTAACTTGGTACATGTATGTTTCTTGAACGGCCAATGAACTGATAAGATTCAAAGGGTCGCTAGGTTAAAGGTCAAAGGTGACTCTGCTTATATATGCGGAGGCATCCATCTTGTTGAAATTGAGTCCAATTTCATCTCTGATTAAAATTTAATTTTGAATAAGTCCCCTGTCATTTGATTGCATACGTGTAATCTATTATATATTCATTGATATTTGTATACAAATAATGCACAGAGCAGCCAACTATTAAGTATCAATTTGAAGCAGCCGTAATGTTTTCTTTTAATATTCATACTACTTTGAATCACTGAGTACACCATGTCCATTATTTTTGAGATATTTCCGGTATTTCTATTTGACAGACGAATATGATCATTTTCCAGGAAACTTGAAAGTATGCTGTTTAAAAAAAATGTATTTCTTATGTTTTCTTGAAACTCTTCAACCTGATCAAGATGGACCAAACTATTACACATGAGTTACGATACTGTTGATATTAACTTCAATAAATGCACCTTAATATGTAGTTATTGAATCATCTAAAAAGCATTAGTTCTTGGTGTAACAATAACGGCTTTACCATGGAAATATCAACAATGATTAAAGTGACTTTGCTCTGAACGCTACTAATATAAATATTGTGTTTTTGTTGTATCCACACTAATAGCTGGAGACGCTTGTTTAAGCAACGCATGTGAACAGGTCCGGTGTAACATCAGAATGGATGGTTTCAGCTGCACCTGTGAGCCCGGATGGACTGGACGTAACTGCAACATTGATAATTGATTTATTCAAAATCTCAATTCTAAATTGGTGTCATTTAGCGATATTTGTGAGTGTTAATGATGATACGAAAAGAAAATATGTCGTCAAGAAATAAACCTTGATAATAATTATGAAGAAAACAATCAATGGCACTGGTTGGTGTTACAATAGCGGCGCCTTACTTTACGATTGTCACAACTGGCGTTTTATGCGTTTTGCAACGGAAGTCATTGTATCAATATTCAAGGTTAATAAGTTGTCAAGTTAACAATAATGAGAAAAGGAGTGTTCAAAGTTTAATAAAGATATAATGTTTGATTTTACTTTCATTCTAAGAGGACAGTTTTCTTTTGGTTTGTATAGATGTTATAGTGACTAAACTTGTTTCGTGCTCGATTATTGGCATTAATAATGAGATGTCGTGCTTGTGGAATAATTTCAAAATGTACGTCGTCCGCATAGTAAATGTCAGCACATTGTTGACGGGAAAATAGTTGTTCCTGTATAAACGCAAAATAGCTGTAATGGGAAACTCCCTGCACACAACAAATGGAATATACGCTGTTATCAGCGAATATGTGAAAGGATTATGATAACTAATCTGTAAATGTAAAACGTTGGAAGAAAAAAAAACTGTTTGAGCAACAAAATGCGACGGTCTGTCACCTACCATGCCGGACTCAACTCATCCGCATTCTGTGCAAACCATGTCGCACGCGAATTTGAGTGGGCCGCTATGGGAATTAAAGCAAGCGAGTACGGACCAAACAAGCTGTGAAATGTTAGCCCAATCTGAGCGGCGTGTATATGGAACTTTCCTTATATTTCTGCATTTAACGATGTTATGGTTAAGATTGTACCATATAAAACTTCGTGTATACTATTTCAACCATGTTGATCAATAAGTTTGTCAACTAGAGTTGATTTCCCTAACTTTCCCATTACTGCTTTTTGGCTTTAACAATATGTGAATTTTAAACTATAAAGGAAACAGATTAAAGGCTCACGCGCGTCGCATCAGATGGCGCTTTTCAAGAGACCATGTACGTATATTGCTCGATCTTTACAGAAATTGCTTCATTGTTCATCTCGTGGGCCAATTAGGTCGTAAAGCAAGGCAATTCAATTGAAAGGGTTGAGAAGAGAGCAAAGGGTAATATAGGATTTTCAAGTCAATTTCGTAAACTGATCAAACACATTATATTGCGTATATTCAATTTTGCTGATTCTGTCACCGCAGCTATATTTTGTAGGTCAAATTCGTTTTTTAGCATTCGAATAGGTATAATGGTAATTCCAAGAAAATAATGTACTTCTTTTCATTCAACTTTTAAAATGGTTTGTGTTTGTATGCGAATTTGAATGCTAGGTAGCGGACTTGCCGACAATTTGTAAAAACTGAATGAAATTAGTGCTAAAACACATGACCGAACTAAATCGAATGCATGTTAATTCAAGTTTAACACCAATGTTAAAGGGATAGTTGAGTTTTGATACAGAGAGTACAGTTTTTATCAAACTGAATTTTAGTAAACAAAACCTGCACCATTACACAATAATAGGTATAACTCCATCATGCTCGAAAGGTATAACAAATTACAAACAACTAAGTAGAAAGCCTGTTATCATTCAAAAATAGCCGTTAAAACTCAAGAGGGCGCTCTCTTAAAACTCATTGGTTTCAACCGTTTTTAATACAAAATGGGGCATGTGATGTTTTGTTAAAATAATGATTAAATATAAAGATCATCAACAACTATTTAAAAACATCTTTTGTACATTTTTGAAAAGTGAAGCATTTTTCAGTATTGATATTTCAGCCGTCTCTGAACCGATTTTTATCAAATCAAGTTTATTCTGTCATTAAAACTGTACGCTCTTTCAAATTTGACTCAGTTTTCATTACCTTTCGAAACCAAATTTCGTGCAGCGCCCTCTATACCAAAACTCAACTATCCCTTTAAGCCTCATGAATGAACCGATTATAAATGCCAATGAAAAGTTGAGAAACTTCGCGTTGAAAGCTTATTATTATTTAGTGTCCCGCGGAAGAGCAATTATTGGTTTACATTGACGGCTCGTAAGAATATTTATTATATTTAATTTAATGAACTGTAAGATGTTATTTCAAATCTTTTGGTATAATTTACATATATATAGTAGTAAATGGAAATTGTGACGCTATTATATGCGCCTTTGTTTTGTAAAGATTTAGTCAAATGTTAAGTTTCCATTAATAATGTTAATATTTGTAAGTGTACAACGATATTCATAATATGTTAGATATGTGAGTGTTTATAATTGCATCTAGATCATTTAAATGTGTATATATTTGACTTATAAGATTACATTTAAAATAAATGAAATACATACATTTATAAGGCAAATACAATATTATATATTTGAAATTATTATTGATGCTTTGCTATCTATATAATTCTGTATCTATTTGGTAGAATCTACATAAAGAAGGTACTAAATGAAAATTGTGACCTTAATTATATTCGTCATTGTTTTGTAAAGATGTAGCGAAAGTTTACTTTTCCATCAATTTTGTTAATATTCGTAAGTATACAACGATGTTCATAATACGTTAGGTATGTGAGTGTTTATATTGCATCTAGATTATTTAAATGTGTATATATTTGACTTATAAGATTGCATCTAAAATTAATGAAATAAATACATTTATAAGGCAAATACAATATTACATAATTGAACTTAGCAGTGATGCTTTGTTATCTATATAATTCTGTATATATTTGGTAGAATCTTCATAAAGAAAGTAGTAAATGGAAATTGTGACCTTAATTAAATTCGTCATTGTTTTGTAAAGATTTAGCAAAATTGTAATTTTCCATTAATTGGGATAATATTCGTAAGTATACAACAATGTCCTTAATACGTTATATATGTGAATGTATATCTTGTCTCTTGATCATTGAAATGTGTAACTTATTTGACTGTATTTAAAATCAATTGATAAAGAAAATACTATGTTACGTAATTGAACTCATCGTTGATGCGTTACTATCTATACAAGACTTTATCTAGGTAAAATATTTCAAATAAATTTTATTTTATTAGGTCATGTCGACTTTACTTGTTTGCATTAGCAAGAACATGTAAATTGTATAGCAAAGAAATTTTATTGTAATAAAAACGTGCAATGGTAATTATAAAGCAGTATTTAAAGGGGTAGTTCAGTTTTGGTTTAGAGGGCGATTCAAGTAATAATTGTTTGTGAGGTAATGACACATTAAGCGTAACATTTGAAAAAGCACACAATTTTAATGGAAGGATCAACTTTGTTTGATCAAAATCGCTTCAGAAACGCCTGAAATATCCATAAATATATCCGATTGGAATAAATGTGTGGGAACCAACGTTAATTTAATAATTTAAGCAAATGTTTATAAGTCCTACACATTTCTGAAAATATACCAAAATGGATTTAAAATTGTTCTTGATCATCTCTCTATTGAATAATTTGTTTTATCAAACATCGAATTCGAATATTTTGATTTAAAAAATGGTTGAAACTTGAGATTTCTAGGAGGCCCCTTATTTTGTTTACAGCTGCTTTTTTAATCAAAGCAGCCCTGTAAGTAACTCAGCCGTTCATTATTGTTTGTCTACTATTCAAGCATCATTGAATTATAACTGTTAGTTTTGAATGATAACTGACAAGGTTTAGTTACTTAAATTATGTTTGACCTAAACTGTACTATCCCCTTAAAGTGTAAGTGTTAGTGTACGTGTAAGTTAAAGTGTAATAGAACCAATATTTTACTATATAATACATTTCATTAATGTTTGTATTTTGTTCTTACTTTATATGAATTTCTTAGTTTGATTTATTGACTGTTCAAAATAATAAAGGCTATATGTAAAGAAGATAACTTCCTCGATTTCATGTGTGCTTGTGGAGAGTGTGTTCGCGTATGTGTGGGTATGTGTGCATGTATGTATGTGTGTATGTATGTATGCGTGTGTATAAGTATGTGCGTGTATGTATGTATATATATGCGTGTGTATAAGTATGTGCGTGTATGTATGTATTTATTTATGTATGTAAATATGCATTTGTGTAAGTATGTGCATGTATGTATGCATGTGTGTGTATACGTATCTGCGTGTATGTATGTGTATGCGTTTGTGCGTGTATGTGTGCGTGTGTTTGCGTATGTGCGTGCATGTGTGTGTGTGCGTGAGTGTGTGTGTACGTGTATGTATGTAGCGTGTGTATGCATACCGTATATTCATGTATTTATTCGCGTATATCTATATATATGTATGCGTATGTGTGTGTATATGCATGCGTGTATGTGTGCATGTGTATTAGTATGTGTATGTGTGTGAATGCATGCGTTTATGTGCGTGTATGTACGCTTGCATGCGAATGAGCGTGTATGTATGTGTGTGTGTTTGTGTGTGTGGGTGTGTGTGTGTGTGTGTGCTTGTATATGTGCGCGTGGATGGGTATGTCCGTGCATGTATGTTTGTATGAGTGTGTATGCGTATGTGCGTGTATGTATATACGCTTGCATGCGAATGTGTGTGTGTGCGTGTGTATGTGTGTGTGTTTGAGTGAATGTGTGTGTGTGTGTGTGCGTATGTGCGTGCATGTATGTATGTGCGAGTATGTGTGCGTATGAGCGTGTATGTATGTGTGTATTCATGCCTGCGAATGTGTGTCTGAGTGTGTGGGTGTGTGCGTGTGTGGCCGCCTTTGTGTGTTTAATGGCTTGGTCACACGATACTTGCGACGACCTGCAACAGCTGGCGATTGGTCACGTGCACATATGAAAGGCGGATTTTGCCAAAGTCTGTAATACATACATACCGCCCTGTACAAACTCACTGCAGATATACAATATAAACACTCACAAAATGTTCCGCAATTCAAGGATGAGCGTTAATATCTCTCTGCTCTTATATTGATATGGTCTTGATGCACAAATTATGGAATACTACTACTACTACTACTACCACTACTACTACTACTACTACTACTACTACTACTACTACTACTACTACTACTACTACTACTACTACTACTACTACTACTACTACTCCTAATAATAATAATAATTATAATAGTAATATTGATAATTATAACAATAATATTATTTAATAATAATTAATAATAATAGTCTCTGAGCGTCAGACCAGCATTGTACACATCCTCTACTCCCCGAGGAGCATGCTAGCGGTGAGCTACCCTAGTATTAGTGCATCAAGCTTATTATGAATTTAGCCTGAGTAATGGAGCCATATCAAAGACAAATGTTGCAAAATATAAACATAGGACGTGGTGCAAGCTTTTGGCTTTTAGCTCATACAAAGACCCCCAATGGGCCAAATATAAATTACCGCGGTAAACAAGGGAGAAAACAACAACAATAATAACTGTGGGACATGAAGGACCCAAGAGCGCAATAGCCGAGATCCCCCCCCCCCCCCACCTTCGTTGTCACGTGGATGCCATTCCCAATCATGACAATACTAATATGTCGGTTGAATACCTCCCTTTCAATGGTGAGGGTGTGTAATGCGAATAAATAACTTTTGATGAAAAGCAGAAATATCTAGAGGCTTGCCAGGAGTATTCAGGATAAATCATTGTCTACCAAACAATGCATCGTTGCCACGGATACGATTTCAATAGGTCACCGCATGCGACGAGACTTGCCTGAAGTATTCAGGATGAAGTATTGTCTACCAAACCATGAATATTTGCCATGGATGCAATTTCAATAGGTCAATAGGGTAAGATGAAGCCACCGCAATAACCGCAATCACCACAATCACCGCATGCTCTTTCTCTCTCGCTTCTATTGTTTTGATCGCAACGGATTTTGAACCGACTTTTTGATGTTCAAAAACCTTGCGACAAGACTTGCGACGGGAACCTGCCGTCGCAAGAGAACACACGGCGCATGCTTTCCTCGTGACCAGTCGTGCTATTGTTCGATCGACAACCCAAAACCAGGCTTATGATGCTTATCAAGCACGGTAAATAACATGTTTACTTTAGCCTAAATGTAATACACAAAACCTATTTATGGCTATAATTGGGAATTAGACCGAATTTATTGCGATATTTCCATTCTGTTGTAACGTCCAGTTATTTGGAACATAATCGGCCCTTCATAAGTTATATTGTCCTGTTGCAGGCTGTTGCAGGTCGTCGCAAGCATCGTGTGCCCACTCCATTAGTATCGTCGTACGATCAGATGGGTGGCTGTCATCACCTGTGTCTAATCAACATAGTAATAACAGTTCTCCTAAATTAATGCACATTGCTTGTAGGTACAAAATGATGGACGACTTATAAGCAGATGATTTTACCGAAACCATTGTCATTCATTTTTTTTTAGGGGGGGCGGGGGGCGGCTGTTTCCCCGAGGGGTTAAAACTAGTCAACGCGTATTGGAACGAAAACACCTTTCAATAATTCATTTCTTATGTAATGTAAATGCAAAACTATATTTTCAGGGGGAAGATAATTATTTTTAGATAACAGACGGTGATATACGGGCAACCCCCCCCCCCCCCCCCCCCCACCCACGGGTCAAATTTTCACGTACGCCCATGAAGACATGAACCCCCGGGCATTTGCCCTTCTTGAAAATAACACATAGATGATTGTGGGGCAAATACTCACGTCACCCATTCCATTCCCATCCCTTTCATGTTGCCGCGTGCTTCCTATTATACGCGACTCGTTTAGTGCAATTAGGACAATTTCATGTAATATTAACGTGCGACGTTCAGTATACCTATTTTTGCTTTTCCAAATCACTTTTTGCCGACAAATTTTCATCAAATTTAGTGTTGTCACTCTTTGCTGTTGAATATATGTAGATATAATCATCATTAGACTTATGCCCAAATAAAATCTAATGTACTAACAAAAGTGTGCCCTTACGCTTTGACTACGACCTTTTAATTATTATTCCATGCCTTAATTGCTTAGCTGATAAAATGACATGTTATAGTTGCTAATACAAAAAAGTAACATCGACATGACCTGATAGAATACAATTTCATTCAAACATTTGCCTAACTGGACTTATTTAGCGAGGAAATCATCAACAGTTATTTCAATTATGCAACATTGTATTTGCTTATTGTATGTGTTTATTTCATTTATTTTAAAACCAATAAAATATTTACACTTTTGCATGATCAAGAAATACATTCACAAATCTAATGAATTGGGAACATCTCTTGCTACAACTTTACAAAGCAATGACGAATATAATATGATCATAATTTCCATTAACTAAAATATTTATAAAGATTAGACCAAACTATTTGATATTACATTCTGTAAATCATTACACTTTATCCAATAACTGTAATGTAAGAGCCCCTTAAAGGATCTAGTAACATTATCACAATCATTGAACAGGTTTTGGTTTGTTGAAGTTCTATTTCGTTATAAAGATATCTAGTGGATAGTTATAACTGTGTACAAAATCAGTGCAATGAGTTAGTGAATATCACTTTGCATTTTCGCTCATTACTTGGTCATATGACAGTTATTTACAGTGAAATTTTCATACATCCTTCAGTGGACATAATTGTGAGCTCTGTAACTTTGAGTCTTTCGTCGCAGATATTAATATTGAGATTGTTTGTGTTTTGAATTCTCTAGGATTTCAGCTTTAAAATTATGTATAACTTGCTACATATAATTTGTATGAAGGAAAGAAAAAAACGCAATTTAATAACGCGGACCAGAGCCCCGCTATTTGTCAAACAACGGAGAAAATTGCTTCTAAAGTTTCGAATCCATTCAGAAAAGCATCATCACAGAGCGAGCGAGTGGTTGACCGTTTGCTTTTCGCGATCGATCAACAAACAATATTTTGCGCAGTTTAGTTTACTGTTATTTATCGTAGGCCATGGGACGAGAAGCCGAAAACGTTTTAGTTTTCAAGTTTTGTTAACGTGGTAGGAGGGATTACACAATATACATCTTAAGATAAGTATAAAAATATGCTTACTTACAATCACAATGTTCAGTGCACACTAAGGAGATATTAAAGGAATCTAGTAACTTTGTTGACATGTGCAAAAAGTGATGAATGGTTAATGCAATGTATATTGTTGTTATCTCATATGTCCACAGGGTATTGTGTGAAAATTTCAAGTCAAATGGACATTGGATGGCCAAGTAATGAGCGAAAATGCAAAGTGATAGTCACTTACTCACTGCACTCACTTTGTACACAGTGAGAAAAACTCCGGTGGAGTTTTTCTTATCTGAATACTTCGGAAGTACATATCTTTGTAACGAAAGGGAAATTTGAAAAACCGAAACCTTTCCCATGATTTTATTGGTAATACGAATACAACAATGTATGAGGGAACCACTAGAATTAAAATGTTATTTGGAGGATTTGAACAATGTTACTAAGTCCCTTTAACGGTTAAATGTGTACCCGAAATTACACAATTTCCGTGTACAAATTGGTAGCTCCACTGGCGTTATACCGTTGTATTGCTGTAAAGTTCAGTGTAATGTACGCACAGGTTAGTACGGGTAAATTAAGTGTACTACGAAATGTACGGTGCATTGCCGATTTGAGTGGCATGGTTATATGGGCATAGTGATTCAATGTGATTTCATTAAAAATTTTACCTATTGTATCTTCATCTCAATATTAGTTTTTATACAGACAAATGTGAACGTGGTAGGCTTCAATTTCACCCAAAAGTAACATGTGCAAAATGTAACGAATAGGCAATTATACGCGATCTTGGCCATGTCAGATGTTAGGACGTCTTCAACTTTTGACCAGTCTTTGTCCGAGTGGAAGAGAGCAAGGTCGTCTGCATAGCCGTACTGTCGTGCGGCAGTCTTGGGCATGTCACTGATGTAGATGTTGAAGAGCGTTGGAGCCATGACTGAACCTTGGGGGAGTCTGTTTTTGAGACGTCGGGGGCGACGGGACTGTCCGTCGCTGGTCTTCAGGACAAAGCTGCGATTAGATAGGATGTTGGTGATGAATCCTAATTGTTAATTAAAGAAATGTATTACATAATACGACATGCGAGAACAAGTACAGTTCTAGGTAAGTTTGTGGATTCATATGATATTACTAGATAAACTGAGGGACTTATACATGGCAGTCAATGAATCTTTGAAATGCACTCCACTTTCCCTTCCTCTCACGCTACCCCCGCCTCATAACCACATAACCACAGTAACTTGCCTACACCGCAACACATAAACATCCCCCCCCCACACACACACACACACACACACACACACACACACACACACACACACACACACACACACACACACACACACACACCCGAATAACCACATTATAAGCACACGAAACAAACAAACACACAACACACACCCAAAAACATGAACACGAACACATACAAAGAGCAACACATATGCGCACCCACTCAAACACATACTCAAACACACACAAACATGCACTTGTAACCTTACACAGAAGCATTCAAAGTAAATACTAGTGTTATTTTCGACCTTACAAGATCATCTGCTAAAAGTAACAATACGTAAACAAAATACAAGAAGAGCATGATTATGCAGAAAGCTGTCATAGTAAATACAAATATATTTAATTCAATTTATTTATTTACACAAGCAAAATTTGACAAATGAAATGCAATGAAGTGATACAAAAGTAAAAACAAATGTATATGGTCGATTCCAACGAAAAGTGTACACGGCCAGTTTTTTAGGTTCGAATTTCAAACTGCTTTGATTGTTTAGTCCTTTTGCACATGTTAAGTAGACATGTCAACCATAACCAGAACAAAGTGCCATCACAAATCTATCCGAACGGCAAAGTAATGGCCTTGAAAAGTTAATGATACATTTTATAACGTTGCCTACGAATGCAAATGAATTACTTTTCAAATGTGATTATGGAACTCCAAATCAATCTGCTTCATGCAAACATTTGCTTTTATTTCATCTTTAAGAAGCAAATCATGGAATACATTCACATATTGTGTCTTAAACATCACTCTGTTATAAATTAAGTTCAAATGTTTTAGTAGTGTGTTGAGATTTTTCTATCTTAAAAACATGAGGTTGTATCACTGTTGATAATTTCCTTAATAAGATGTGAATCAGAATTAGTTTCCACTATTTCAAAGAGTGGGAAATACCCTTTGATGAAATATCAAATTTAGGTTTGTGCGCAAAAAATATGACACATATACAATGTACGTGACAAAAAGTCCGGGCAAAAAGTATTCGTAGGCAACATGTAATTTGCCTTATACGTAGGTAACAAAAACCTTTTATTCACAGTGACTGTCACGAAATATGGTGGGTACCTTGTCAGTTCTAAGTGAGATACGATCATAAAAATGTGCTTACAATCAATTGGGTGAAAAAAGACTTCTTAAAGATTTACATTGTCACTATAAGTGGTGTCCTCAAAACAAATATATATTAAATGTGAACATTTGGACATTTAAACCTGACTATTTGAAATCGTAATGTTGATCGATAGTACCCACATCGTTGATATAGCAAACATTTTGTAAGAAAATGTTTAATCTGGAATTTCTAGGGATACGATACATTTAGGTAATACAGAAACGAATATTCTAGTGTGTTCGTCATGATCGTAGGTAACATTATTTTGTTCATACATTTCAAGATACCTGTAGTAGGCAAAGTTAATTACTGTATTTTGACTAAACAACTTGTATACCAATAATCTGTTAATATATACTGTTCCTGAAATAGCTATAAAAACACGAATTTGAGAAAGAGAGGTCATATATTTGTTTTGATATTTGGGTGAATCACGGTTTAAGGTGTTCATCAGCGTGCACGTAAAATTAAAGTTACGATAAGCTGTATGGATGACAAACATTCATTTTAAACGATTGCTCAAACGATGAGTGGTAATGTATTATCTGTTTGATAAATGCAATATAGGATCATTTGAGATTCCTGAAAATAATTAATACAGCGCTCTTGTCATGTTCTTAAGCAGGCGCGCCGGAAGCAGTTTTGGATTGGGGGGGCAAAACCCCAAGGGGGCTCACAATTTGTGTGTGTAGGGGCTCATGCCCTATCACACTCCGGATTGCCAACTTTGAGCCGCGAAGCGGCGATTTTTTTTTGCTATTTTGAACCCCCGTAAGTGATGTTTTCCACATTACATTTTCACTTGGCAGCCCAAGGGGGGTGGGGGGGGGGTGGGGGTTAAACACCCTAAACCCCCCGTAGATCTGCCACTGACCCCAAAACACACACACAACAACATAAGCCATAATTATGCAACATTATGTATGATCCAACAACACACAGCCAATACTGAGTCCCGAGGTGCGAAGCGCCTGAGGGCTGGGGCAGGGAGGGAGGGGGAGGGTTTTGGAGGGGTATCCCCCTCCCACGGTAAGAAAGATTTTGCATTTATGGACTTGAAATTCGGGCTTAAGATTAACTGTATCTGGGAAAGCGTGTTATGATTTGATATATTTTTCACGAAGTAAACAAATAATTGACGCACTAATAAATATGTACCCAAACTCACACATAAATATTGTATTTAGTGTCATATACAGTTCCAACATAAACCATATGGCGCATTTATTATCCAACAACATGGCCTACAGCCAATAATGAATCCCGAGGGAGTGAAGCGACCGAGGGCTTGGGCAGAGCCAGAGGGGGAGGGTTTGGGAGGGGGTATCCCCCTCCCACGGGAAAGATTTTGCATTTATATACTTGAAATGGTGCAATTTGGTGCACTGCATGCCATACCTGTGAAGGAAATTTAGAATCCGAGTTAAACAAAAAAAGAATAAAATGTCTATGCTCTCATCAGATGTTTACAACAAACTGAGATAATCTGTTCGCGCGCGAAGCGCGCAGCGAAATTTGAAAATGGTTGTATTATGGTAACTAGTTTTTAAACATAAGCTCATACATTTTATTGTGTCTTTCCCACTCTTTTTTTTTTTTGGAGGGGGGGGGGGGCTTTTTGGGGGGGCAAAATTGCGTTTTGCCCACCCACTTTTTGGATTGGGGGGGCGGCCGCCCCCCTGCCCCCCCACTTCCGGCGCCTATGTTCTTAAGGGGTTGAATATTAATGAAACACATTGGCCAATCCTGCATATCCCAACAGCTTACTTACTTTGATTCGAACCCTCCAATTTAATTGGAATGTTTCTAAGATTAATTCGTATTGCTTCCAGTTTTGTGTGTTACAGTTTATTATTGTAAAGTGCTAAAATATAATGTTAATCTTATTATGCGCTACATTTATTCAAGTACAAGATATTCTTGGAGATGTATGTGTACATTATGTAAGGCTGCAATACTATTAAAGGGCAATGAAACCCAAGCAAAATGTTGCTTTCATAGTCTTGAAAAGATTAAGAAGAATAATCTCTGAAAGTTAGAGCATAATCGGGTAAGAAACAAGAAAACTACGGCTCTTTGAAGATGTCCATTTATTCCTATGGGGAACTCAAATTGGCAACGCACTCTGATAAGTGTGTGGACAACTCCCCATATGTTTTGTACAAAAATGTTCCCATTTTTACAGTTTTCTTAATAGTCACATTTTTCCATTCCTCCAACTCATGATATGGTATGTATAAAAGCATTCTACAAAACATATGTTGAACTCGAACGAAGGGTAAACATAAGTTTTGAGAAAATTGAACAAAACTGAAATTTTGTGTACAAAATGTATGGGGAGTTGTCCACAACTTTGCCAGAGTGCGTTGCCAATTTGAGTCACTCGAAGAAATACATGGCTCTTTTCAAAGAGCCATAGTTTTCTTATTTCTTGACCGAATTTCAGAGATTATTCATTATATTTAGTGTCTTATAGTGCATACAACAATTTGTCTGGATTTCATTGTCCTACAAACGGCAGTATATGAAAACATCACAACACGGCATCATCATTGTTTTCAATTACGTTATTTTAGTTTTTAACAACATAAATGGCCATTAAGATGTCAAATTGTGTGTTCTTCGGTATTTTACCAACTTTATAAAGAGCCATATCTTATTCAATCTCTCGTGTGATTGGAATACAAATGAAAGTAATCGATTACGTCGACTTATCATACGTTGTATATACAACTGTTCGCCAAAAATCATAATGCATACGTCAACGTAGATGGTAAACAGACTCCATGATGCGTTTACAATGAAGTTTCATAGACAAAAATACCAAAATGCAATTCGAACAACCGCAATTGCTTTTTGGATCGAATGGGTCGATCATCTTGATGCAGATAGTGGGCCATCAGATGCATGTGGTGTTTAATGATTTGTTTTTGTATTAACCGATTTAAAAAATGAATGATGACATCGTTATTTTTGTGTATTCGGAACTTTGTAAACAAAAAAATCATATTTTCAGTCAAAACTCAAGATGATGAAAGCATCTAGTCGGATTTAGAAAGTGCACACTTATCAGGTTGATTGTGACATCGAAATGGGCTTTAATATCCGAAAGTTTACTTTTGTCTTGTTACCTACGAGTACATTTTTCCTACGAATACAGAGTGTCCCCATGATAAAATGCCACATTAATGTTCTTATTAAAGCATTGCATATCGTTATTTTGATTTTAATCTATTGCCAAAGGATGCCTCCGAACCATACACAAAAATTGATTTATTAATATGATGATTACGCTTGTTAAACAAGGAGGAGAAAATGGTTTAATGTTAAATGAGGCAAAAAAAGTAACTTTTTTATCCTGGTGTGCTCGTAATCTAAATGCCCCCAAAATATGAACATTATAACGCATGAAAAGGAAATTTGTTTCATACCATAACACGCTCATTTTATTCAAATAGACAAAGTATCTACGTGATATTGCCGTTTAAAATAATGTCAGCGCAGGAATCAAACTCCCTATGTCATTTTTGTATTCGTAAGTAACGTTTAATTTGTTAAAAATTACTTACGAATGCAACACATTTTGTTGAATATCTCCTAAAATCATTATTCGAAAATGATAAATCCTTGCACATATTAGCGTTATGCTATATTCCATCTATTCCTAAGTTATCTCTCACTAATCTACATACATTTTGAAGCTACGACATGCTTAAGTGTATACGTAGGTAATGCCATTTTTTTAACCAAACGGGCTAGGATTTTTGATAATGCATTTGAATAGTAGACACATGAGGGTTTAATTTGAGCACACATTTTCAATCGTGTGACAAATGTTTCCATAAGGTTATGAGTGCTAAAAAATGTATTCGTAGGCAACGCTTAAAATTTACCACTGGTTAAAAAATCACCAAAAATCACATGATTGCCAGTTACTTACAAAAACTCATATAATGAGTCCTGACATATGCAACAACTTACAATGTAAAAATTAACCAATTCGTATCAAGTCTTCATTCTAAGATTTTAACCGCTCAAAAAAAACGTTAAGAGATTTTTTTCAAAAGTGGTCAAAAATAGCATGCTTTTTGTTCCTGTAGAAGAAAATATAAATGCAATGGTCACAAATTTTGTATGGCGCGAAAGGTCTCGCCGAGATGCATCTGCTCAAAGAAAAATCGAGATTGTAGGACCTTTCAAAAAAATCAAATAGGTCTGAACATGCCGTGTACACTTTTCGTTGGAATCGACCATATATTCGTCATAATTATACAGCCGACAAAAACATTAAAACTAAATTATTTAAATTAATTTAACATCTTAGGCAAAACAAAATCACATGCAGATATGGGGACACTTGCAAAAGAAACATAGCTTGTGCCACTACATATAGTTAGCTCCCCAAAATAAAACTATGGCAATTATTTGCACTTCATGTGGTAAAAAGTTACAGTACAAAATATGAATCTCACACACACTCATTCACACACACACAATGCGTAGTGTTGCACAAATGGTTAAATCTATGGACATTTCAGCCATTTCTAGACCGATTTTGATCAAATAAAGTTTGTTCTGTAATTATAAAATTGTATATTCTTTCAAGTTTGACTCTCAGTTTTTCATTACCTCACAAAATATTAGTTTGTGTAGCGCCCTCTTTATACCAAAACTCAACAATTCAGACTCAACATACAGACTAAAAACAGAAAAAACACATTTTTTTGTCGTTCACTTCACAAAAAGGTACAAACTCAAAAAAACTTAAATTCAAATGCTAATTTGTACGACTTTGTACACATTCTTATTAGAAGTTAAAATGGGATACTCCATTATCATTCATTCAATCAAAACACAAGTAACATGTCCAGTACCGTGACATAATTATGTATAAACACAATATGATGATATCAGCATTGGGCAAGGAGATTATATATTATACAAATGTGAACTGGGGGTGGAGGGAATATCACAAAATGTTCCTCTCCGCGGGATTATTAAAATCCCGAGGGAAAATTCCATGATTTTCCCGACAACAAAGCTAACATGTGTTATATCAAATGACAAAAGTCATAATATATCAGCTTTTATGAGCTCGCTTAGATAATGTGGTTATTCGAAGAAATATGTTGACAAGTCATTTTGACGTCATAATATACCCCCCCCCCCCCCCCTCTCTCTCATGTGATGTCATAATACAGCGTCATGCGGTGAATGCAACGTAGGCTATGCCATGACCGACATTTTTTAGTAATCACGTAACTGTGTTGTGCCAATCAACGACTCGCATTTTACTAAGTCATATGTATGATATAAAGTAACTTCACATATATTCACTAGACGGAAATTGATGAGTTCATTAAAAGGAGATCTCAAGCTAATATTGCATTCAAAGTGAAAAGTGAGTATCATCAAAATGTAGCGTATTATAATGTATAGTAGCGTTAATTTATATGAATGTCAACATATCTTCCTGATAATCATGATAATGAGCATACATCTACATATTTAGTTAAAAATGTACAATATAACATGCAGAAGCTCTTCTGATAATAATACAATCTTATTATAATTAATATAAAACTTCTTACATATGTCATCCAAATTGCAATTTGTATAGAATAAATATCAAAGAGGTTTATATCTGTTGCATACAACATAATACCAAATAGTTTGAATGTATAGGTAGTTGGAAAGCTTGCAATTTAGAAACACTGTCTCAAATTAAGACTTTTTGGAACATAGGCAAGTTTCAAGTTTATTAGCAAAGTGTTAATTTCGAGCCATGCAGAGAGGTGCAAATCATACACAATAAATAATATAACAATAAATAAACTTATACAATTATATAACTACTGCAATATTACAAAAGGGGTTACGTCAACGCATTCACATACAATCTTTCCAACTTGTGATACGCATTGCATGGAACCAGTCTACGCATTATTTAAAAACACTCACAACAAAACAATCTTAAGATGTGTTTTTCTGTAAAAACATTTCTTTTCCAGTATTCAAATTAGAATTGGGGTCTATCGACACGATCGAGCAGCAGCTGGTTTGACTTTATGCAATGAACTCTTTGAGATCAGCTAACTCAGCCTCATCTAAAATCGTCAGTAGGTCGTCTTGGTAGGCGCAAGTGCGATTTTTGTACATTTGTAGGCACTCTCTCACAGCGTCATTCCAATTGTGCATATGCTTTGCGTAAATGTTGGCCGCCTTATTAGCATTGATCCCCAGGAGGCCGCAGAATTTCTTGTAGGATCCGTCATCAGCGGGGAAGTTGTCTGCTAATTCATGTAGATGCCTTTCCGTCACCTTAATCCTTTCCGTCACCTTAACCCTGCTGAAGTAGAATACAAATGTTCACGAAATGTAACAATAGTACAACGTTTAAGTTACCACCTCAGCTTGCATCGAACCACACTTTAACATGTTTAATGTGATCTATAGTAACAATATTGACGTGTGCAAAATCTGGCAATAAGATGTCGACATGCGTAGTGTATGAACATTTCATGGTAAATGGATGTCATGTTACCGAATAATAAACGACGTGAAAATGTGAGTAAGGGGGGGGGGGGGGGGGGGGCATGGTCTCTGGTAACTCGTATAATTATCTTTCCCTTCTCTATTCTATAAATGCCGAGCGCCTGGCCAGAAGGCAGAAGGCGCAATTTTAAAGCCGTTGGTATGACCCCGTCTGAGTTCGAACCCGAGACCTCCCGTGTATGAGGCGGACACTCTAACCGCTAAGCCACTATGCTCGATCATCAAACTATATACTGTATATATAATTTAAAAAGAGGGGACAGTCCGCCCCCTATATGCCCAGCCCCCCACCCCCCCCCCCCCCCAGCAACCCCCCGTCCCAGGCCTATAGACGTCCATGTAAATCCTACCCTGCGACTTAATCGTGTTTCTCCCTCTCACGCCCCCAAATTAGTATTGCTCCCATTACGTCACTGTCATGACTGAGTGCTAACTGAAATCGGACAGAAGTTTGGGTCAAAATGGCTTACCTGTTTGCGGGTGCCGATACTGCCGGTCGTTTCTCCTCTTCATCCTGTTCTTTAAAAGGAGGTGCTCCCGCTAAAGATATATTAAGAAAATATAAACTTCTAAAATATACGAAATACTTCCTATTTGCCACCCTCGCAAGGTCATACCCAAAATATTTTATCTAGGCGCTCTGCACAACAAAGAGTGGAGTACCGCAATACTAACATTATCAGTATAATTATTAATTAAAAAGGGTAATTAGTTCGTTGTATATTGTATCCCTCTCTGACCACATGGTACATGTAATTTGGTTCAGTTGGATTACTCAGTTGTATGCTATTCGGTATTTCCCATGGAATAACGAGCGTAAATGGACACACGAACGTGGTTAATATTTACTTACCAGACATTGCTACTGCAGTGTCTCCATCGCGTAACTTGTTGACCCCCTTCAGCTCCTTGTCGACGATCTCGGGCAGCGTTACGGACACGTCCTCGGGCCGCTTCACGACGTAGTAGAGCTTCGCACCCGTGATCAAGCCGAGCCAGCCCGATGGCTTGAACTGAGGATCCACTTTGACGGGAACTATCTTCTTCCCGAGCACATTCGCGTAGGACAACTCTGTCAAGATATAACAATACAAGCGAGTAGCAGAAAAAGAGAGATGTACAAATCTAGTCTTGTAGTCAAAGTTTATACACATGTTAAAGAATTATTTTCTGATCTGCATCAATAATATTATGTATTATTATTATTTCTCCTAGAATATTACACTAAACAAACCACAACTTGGTTTGCGAGCTATATTTTAAAGCGTCTCTGTCATCGATGTATTACATGCAAAACTAAACTTAAAAGGTATTTTCATATTTTTAAAATCTGTATCATTAGACCTTTAAGGTCTATTAAAGAGGACCACCGGGCAAACAACAACACATTATTATATGTTTTGGTACTGTTTATGATATCAAATAGATACCAAACATTTTGCAAAGGGTTGTGTAATTCATAAACAAAGCAATTAATTTTCACCACTTACGGAACCACTATTATTTCCTGGTTCCTAGTTTGCGAGTGCGCCAATGCTATTCACGCGTACGTTTGTAGGGCTGTAGGCAATATAATCCCGGGCGATTCGCTTGCTCCACACGCAGTAGTCTTCGCAATTCAGACCGCATGAACGCATGCTTCAGAATGGTGATGCCTTTTCCAGTTTTGTTTTCTTTTCTGAAAACATATTTGTGTGAACTTGTTGATGGAATGGAATACTAAAGATATTACCTTTCTATAATGGGAATATTAATTTTGGGGTGGTGGTATTCACTAGTGATTTTTCGACAATACTCAATATGCGTTTTTGTATACTTCTAGACGGTATCTTGCGCATCCACATTCGAACAATAATATGTCCCCTTTCAGGTTGACACTATTATCCCTTATCCATCAGCAAATAATGATAAGAGGCCAAGAAAAGAGGTATGGACAATTATCAGCTTACCTGATCTACAATTCCGACTGTCCTGGTATCCCTGTGTGATGCACGCTAGAACCACATCTGCATTCTCCACGGCCTCTGCCATAGCACCGATTGTGTCACCCGCTAAAATAAGATTAACACAGAGTGAAAGAAAGATGGAAAGATACAATGTATTATCATAGAAAATTATATGTACTAGAAAAACATCATTGGATACAAAAACATGTAGTGTCTACCTATGTACTGGGGTCAAAATTAAGTAGAAAAGTAAGATAGTTGCAGATAATCAACGATAAGATACTTGGAGGATTACCAGCCAACTTATTGTTTAAATATCATAGATTGGTCCAACGCATGTGTTGGTACATAATTGGAAGTATAACGCTTGTATTTTATTATATTAACGCTAACCCAAAAGGCAAACATAACCTTCTTAACTTGCACATACATATCCTCAAATCTCAAGGGGAAATAGTTACGGCCTCGGCCCCACCCCACCTAGCACGCCAATATAACAAATTATATGTTATGACTAACCCATCTGATCCTCGTCCATCCATACAGTGTAGCCTCTTTTTGTGAGCTGTTCCTTCATCTCTCTCATGACTGGTTGCGCAGGCTTCTTCCAACAGTAGCTGATCATGATGTGACCGGTTTCTCCAGACCTATTACTATGACTACGGGACGAGCCTCCGACGGGTAACTCTGCGGGAAGTTTGTACCCAGTGATTTCGAACAGCGCCCCTTTCGATGCCTTACTAAGTGTGTCGTTTGTGCATTGGCTGTTCATTGTGAGATCTTCAAAGCAACAGCACGGGAAACAACATATCAGTTCGGGATGATAATCTTGATTTTAATTTTGTGAATAATTATACATACACAGTTTTCTCCGTCATGTCACGTGCATGATCTTTAAAGGGAGAGATCCACTTTTGCAAGCCAAAATTCAAAAGTTGCGAGGTTATTGTCTGATATGAAAGGAAATGTGTTCTTAATTTGTGGTATCTTCATATGAAAATAAATGGATATCTATATAAATGTTGATATATTTACAAATTTAATGTAATTATACACTCGTACCCAACGATCTAATATGAATAGAAAGAAAACTATTTCTTACAAAAAAATTAAAATTAGAACTTATTTCGATCAATATTGCTCTAAGTCATCCACTTAAAGGGAGAGATCCTCTTTTGCAAGCCAAAATTCAAAAGTTGCGAGGTTATTGTCTTATATGAAACGAAATGTCATTTAATAGCATGCCTGACAAAATTAGGGCTTGAAATCTCTTTTTCGTGGAGTTATAGACCTAAAACTTAATAAACTGAGGGACGTCGGTTAATTAGGTACATACGTATTTTCGGCCGGTGAGTAAGTTCGTACATAGATTTCACGGAGTGCCAGATCGGTATGCATGACCCCTACGTGACCCGCGCTAGCTACGTGACATGCGCATAAGTACTAATGTGTGAGCGTTTACCAAGCAAAATACCCAAACATCGCTTAAACTGACTACATGTAATTATATATTCTTTTTTTTTTTGATCTTTTTCCGTGACATACGTTAACAAATGTCGGCTTCACAATACCTTTACGAGAATTAGTACTATATTGTTGTAATATTATGCTAAATCAGTTGAACTCCTTTATTGACCGATATATAGTTTAAATGGAGGGACGCATTAGTTTTTCATTCGTAGAATCCAAATTAGAGGGCTGTTCGCTCTGATTTTTTTTTTTGCGTGTTACATTGATCCCCATCCGTCAACTGAAAGCTGTTCAGACGTTTTGTAAAAGTGGACCTGTCCCTTTAAGAGAAATTAAAACATTAATACTGTACTAATAATAGGTGGCCTGCCATAACCGGCTGGACCGCATTACACCATCTAATTTATTCTGCAAAGTTACCTCGAAGTGATTGCATAGGATAGCGGATTTATCTTTATAATTATGTTATTTTGTTTACATTGGATATCATATTGCAATATGCATTTCTAACCGATGGTAAATGGTGGTCAAATGTAGGTTTTCTTGCTTATAGAACTTGAATGATTACCGAAAATAGTCTGGAATTAAATAAATGTATTTATTTCTCACCCACCTTGCATGATGCTGTGTTCTCTCTTCAGCTTCTCCTTGTTGCTTTCTAAGAACCCCAATAGCCAAATGGTATTCGTGGCGTGGATCTGTTCTTCGACTGAATTGCTATTTCCTGAAAGCATGGACCCTACGATCTGGATGCCGTCATGTTCTGCTATCAGTGCTTTGTTCTCATCGTTAATGGCTAATTTGCAGATGCCTTGGATTAGCTCTAAAGCCGAATATCCAGCGGCCGTCTTAGACACTTTAAAGCTTGATAAAATAACCAGGTGCCCGTTGATGCCCAAGGAACGCCTTAGTGTCTGGGTGAGAAGTTTGATCGACTGTTCATTTATTTTTAGTTCATCGGCGTCCTCCTTGCTGACCAAGTATGCTGACACAAGGAACGCCAGCATCTTCATGTATTCATTCTTAGATTCACTAAACGATTGCAGCATCGGCAGTGTCCACCGATACTTTTGTCTAAGGTTTGGCACTTTTCGAACACAGTTGTGAAGCATGTTCAGCACATTAGAGGTGATCGCTTCGACCCATTCGTCATTGCCATTCTCGTGGCATTGGTGCGCGATCACCCATTCAATGGCTGCAGTGAGGCAGTTCTCTTTGTCCATGGCTTCTGAGAAAGCTGCCGATTTGTCAGAGAGAGTCCAACTTGATGACGTGAGTCTGTTGATAATGTAGAAACACTCTTTCCTATAGTCTGAGTCATGCTCGCCACCTTCCTTCATCATCTGAAATTTCGCCCATTTCATCTTAAACATGACACAGTAATCAGTTGTGCGAGCTATCTCATCGGCAATTGTTTGGGAGATATTGTTAGCATGGTAATTCGTCACACATACCTCATTACAGGCATCTACAGCCTGCAAACACTGTTTGCATGATATACTGTCGCAGCCCTTTGCATGTTGAATATTTTGTCGAATGGCATCAATACTTTGCGGGACATTGAGCGGAAGATTATTGGTCGTATTCTGATTACTAGGATGATCACTTGGTGAGTTGGAATAAGGAGCCTGTCCAGGAACTAACCCAATGCCGTCAGTTGAATCACCATCTTTGTCTTTAAGTTTTGCTGTTTGCTTACGTTGCTCTAGTGGCTGTTGTTGTTCTTCTACTACTTCTCGCTTTGGGGGTTGTTGATGTTTATGTAGTAGTTGTTGATGTTGTTGGTCTTGCTTTAGTTGTGGCTGATGTTGCTGTAGTGGTTGTTGTTGTTTTGTTTGTTGCTCTTGGTTTAGTGGTTGTTGATGTTGCTGTAGTGGCTGTTGTTGCTGTTGTTCGTGGTTAAGTGGATGGTGATGTTGTTGTAGTGGTTGTTGTTGTTGTTGTTCTTCTTGGTTAAGTGGATGGTGATGTTGCTGTAGTGGTTGTTGTTGCTGGTGGTCACCCTGTGCTTTCGTCTTGCTCGCGCTCGCGCCGCAACCCATAGTGAGTCGTTATGTCAATCTTATGATTTTATAAACAATTGACGTCGCCATCAAACTTCCATGGTGATGTAATTCTGGTTTCAAGGGCTCAGTTATAAACGTAGAACCAATCCCAAAGTCCAATGACCTCTGGACTTGGTGGTCAGGTGGATGCACGTTACATGTAGTTGTTGGCACCTTTACTATTCACGATTAAATGAGAAAGGGGTGTAAACGCTGGTTAGATTATCACCGTCTCTCGCGTATTGAGATCGGTTGGTTAGAAGAAATCCAATCCTCTGCGTGACTTGGTCGGGTTGATTTTTTAGTTCATCGTCCTAGAACGCCACCAAAAGCTGATGTACCATGTTGCATTGATCTGCAGACAAGTAAGATAATAAATCGATATTTGTTAGACTGAAAGTAACGTTTTGTTCAAAAATAATATCATTAAAACAAATTTAATTCAAAAGAGCAGCCGTTAACACACGTAAGAGCCCTCCAGACACCTGAAATGTTCAATAATATGTAATAACAAAATATACATGCTATAATTATTTGGTTCAAATAGTTGTTCATTAGATGGAGAGCTCATCCAAAACCAGTTATAAACCTTTTTGGTTTATATTTTCATGTCTAGGATTATCTTAAATTATTCAATAAATTTGATCGCCAACATTTATTCCGATCGATTTTAGCTGTTTCAGAAGCGATTTTGATACTGAGTTATATTCCAATCATGACAACGATCTTGATCCGCTCAAGGTCAGATGATATGATTCGATCTTTAAAAAAGCCCACTTAGTATCACATTAAGTGAACACACTGTTTGGAAGTTATTTGCTACGCTTTCATGTAGTTGTAAGTACATAATGTTGGTGTGCATGCATTCATGTTAATTGGCATATTGTAGTATAGGAAAACCATTTCAAAATATGTAATACTTTGAAACCATTACAAAATGTAGTTGTTCTGAAAGGAACTTTCCACTGTCTCAACCAGCATGTGTATAAACTGACTAGGGTACTCTTGCCACAAATTAATCTGTTGCTAAAAATTGTCCATCATGATGTTGTCATCCAATAAATCATGTATTTAGGAACGTTCAAGCGAATTGTTAGGTATACATAAATCTACATTATTATACTCACGTCAAAAGTTCATCGGTTATGCTGTCGCGTGTAAAATAGCACTTAAATTCGGCATATCAAACCTTATTCCTTTTCCAGTGCATTGCCTCTATACGTTCTGACATACCAACGCTTATTTTGTACTCTTTAATATTCGTCAATTCGGTTTCCCATCAGTAACACAAAAAAAAAATGAATGCAGTGTACACATTACCTACATGAACCTGGTTGCCAAAACTACAGGGAACATGGGGTGTTTTACAAACATTCTAAATTGAACTTAACTCTAAGTTGGAGCTAAAAATTATGGACAGCCATTTGTAGCCTTGGAATGAAACATATTCAAAAGCAACAAATACAAGTATTTGAAACTTCTAAGAAAACATCATATCAATAACTCAACGCTTCTTAATAATTAAACATATTATTAATTTGCAATAAAACTGTAGGCCTTTAAAAAGAAATGTTCCAGCAATTTGACAAAGAAACATGCGGCTTTTCATAATAGTTGGGTCCAATTTAGAGTTTAGTTCAGCTATGAATATTTGTGAAACCGCCCCCAGGTTATAACCATGAACCAGAATGACGTGATTGAGCATTGTGATGTGGCGTTCGTGGGAGAGATACTAACAATCGGACTTTACACATGGGGTGTATTATCATGATTATATTAATGATTAACTTTGGAAGGGGCATAGTACAATCAATACGAGTTCAAAAGATTAATTTGAAAAACTTCATTCATAATACAAACGTAAGCTGTGAGTAAAAGGGACAGGCCCTCTTTTACAAATCGTCTGTACAGTTTCCAGTTGACGGATGGGGATGAATGTAACACAGGCAAACAAATCAGATTGAATAGCACTGTAATTTGGCTTCGACGAATGAAAAACGAATGCGTCCCTCCATCAAACTTAACATCGGCAATAAAGGAGTTTAACTGATCTAGCATAATATTACAACCATATTGTACTTATTCTTGTAAAGGTATTGTGAAGCCGACATTTGTAAAGGTATGTCACGGAAAACGATCTAAAAAATTAAGAATATATCATTACATGTAGTCAGTTTAAGCGAGCTTTGGTTATTTTGATTAGTAATCGCTTACCCATTGTTATTTGTGCGCGGGTCACATAGGGGTCACGCATAGGGCTGAGGCAATCCGTGGCATCCGTGAGCGAACTTTCTCGACGGGTGAATACACGTATAATGCACAATTAACCGTTGGACGATGGTTTATTAGATGTAGGTCTATAACTCCACGAAAAAGAGATTTCAAGCCCTAATTTGTTCAGGCATGCTATTAAATGACATGTTCTTCCATATAAGACAATCTCCTCGCTTTAAAGGGATAGTTGAGTTTTGGTAAAGAGAGTACAGTTTTGGTCAAACTTAATTTTAGTAACCCAAACCTGCATCATTACATTACAAACTAAAAGTTCAACCCCACCATGCTCGAAATGCATACAAATTAAAAATGAAAAAAGTTAAAAGCCTATTATCATTCAAAAAGAGCTGTTAAATCTCAAAAGGGCGCTCTCTAAACACTCATTGGTTTCAAGTCAACCAGTCTAGATAACATATTGTGCATGTAATGTTTTGTTGAAATAGTGATTAGATAGAGAGATAATAAAGAACTATTTAAAAACCTCCTTTGAAAAGTTTTGAAAAGAGCAATTATTTCTTAATGTTTTTTAACGGCTGGTTAAAAAATTATCGAATAATTGTGCGGCCCCACAAATACTACATATGGTTATGTTTATGGATATTTCAGCCAATGCTGAACCGATTTTGATCAAATAAAGTTTTTCTGTCATTAAAATATTATGCTCTTTCGAAATTGACACTCAGTTTTTCATTATCTCACAAAAACATTATTTTGTGTAGCTCCCTCTATACCAAAACGCTACTATCCCTTTAATGTCCGGTCTCACATCACCGGATTGTGTTACAGGGGCCGTCATAATTCACAAACGGAGCCCGCCCGACTTCTCTGCGAGCTCAAAAGGGCATTTTCGCCAGGACTACGGCCGGTGTCCGCGCGAGTACTGCGGGCCCCGCCGGGATTTTAAGGGTTCGGCCGACGTCCGCAGGGCACCGAAACCTGCTCCCAAATCAGCGATTTTCAAACGCCGAATTTTGAGGTCGCAGAGCTCGTAAAAACGTCGCCCGTAGATCGCCCGTAGATCGCCCGTAGATCCCTCGGGCATCGGAAAACATTCGGTCGATATGCGGGCGACAATCCGACAATTTTATACCATTTTAGGCTTTTAAATTCGGACGGACAAGGCAGAGCTGCGCGACCGCCGCACGGCCTCCTTGCGATACTTGGCCGACCTACTCCCGTATCCCGCGCGACTTGTACAAAGTCGGGCGTGCTTCGAGCGTGCGTCGGGCTGCCGACGGGCGGCTGACGTGCGCCCGTCGGGCGGCTTCTACGGGCCCCGGTCGGGCTCCTTCTTTGAACTTAGGAATTTAGCCCCTGCCCCAGATTGACAATGAATAGCATTTTCTCTCTTACACACGCAATACTTTACCAATGTATTTTGTTTTAACTCACAGTTGCTGAAATTAATCTGAAACTGTTTTTTTCGAAGCGAATTTATAATAATAGAAGAATAAAAGACATTTATGCCACCAGTTACACACCGAGATGTGAACACTCCTACGCTTTGTACTGCTAGAGTTGAATAATATCTGTGAATCTATCTGGTAAACGTAAAAAAAAAAATATTTTAAACACCTAGTACAAGCAAAAATTGAGTTGTTGAAAATTAAAATATGTACTCTAACTATTCCAGATGAAGGCAAAACTTACGTTTGGTCCCCATCCCCAATGTCCTGCACAGATCTTCCAATAACGCCATCTTCTTGACCTTGTTCTTGTAATCAGGGCTGCCCTTATCATAGAACAGAGGGTTGGCCTCGTAAAAATTGGCAGTTACTTCTTCCATAGATTTCAACGAATTCACATGGGGCCTATTTGCTTGTACCTCGTCGAGGTCATCTCCCGTCCGGTGCCATCTGTGCATCAGCTTCAGGCTCTCGCGCCACCCCCTTCTTGGAAACGGATTTCCTTGCCCCCTTTTACTTTTTTGGCGGCATCGTAGTACGGTTTGAAAATACAAATTTGTACTCTTACTTAACCCTGTTCTATTCTATCTCTCTCTAACCTCAGAAATGTCTCCAGTTATTGTAAATGCTGTACACATTGTATACTAGGCGCGGACGCATCGGACGGAGCCCGCCCGGGCGTCACAAGGAGCCCGCCCGGGCATCACAAGGAGCCCGCCCGGGCGTTGCCCGGGTGTCGGGCAGGCACCGACAGACCTATTGGTCATCGACCGAAACTCTGACGGCGCCCGCCCTTATGTCGAGCAGGCTTCGCCCGACTGCCGTTTGTTTACTAAAGCCCGGCGCAGACAGAGCCGACTCGACCCGATCCGACTGGTTTCAATCAGGCTAGAGGTGGGCCCGGTCGGTCTGATCCGTTTCATCGTGTTGAATTGGCACAAACTAGCATCCGACTGTCTTTCGACTGGCAAAATGTGTGTCGCAAGGCACTGAAAACTGAGCCGATCGGAATGACGACCAGTCGAGTCGGCTCTGTCTGCGCCGGTAGTATATCCCCTAATGTAGTACAAATAAATGTTGTGAAATTTTTTGCTATAATCTTGGAAACAGTTTTTAATTTGGTCTACATACATTACTGATGAGAAAAAGTGATGTTTCCATTTTTTATTTTTGGTCCCAGGGTGCATTTTGGCGATTTTAAAGATAATTAGCTAATTTGCATATTTGTGAAATAAGGTCAGGGGTGATTTTTTTATCTAGGAATAGTGCAATATTGATAAAAAATGGTATTCTATGGTATTTTGGGGCAAGGATTCCATTTCCGGTGCTCGTTTGTAAGTGCTGTATGGGAAACGCTCTGAAATCCAAGATGGCTTCCCCTAATTTGCATATTTATGAATATTATTGATTTTCAGTGGCTACAGCCCCTAATAAGCAATAATTCTGGATTATTATATGTCAGTTATGTTCTAAGTATGTATATAAGATATCAAAGATGAGTTGCCATCGTGGCAACCTCTAGCAATGCATATTATTTGCATAATTATGTACTTTACCTAATTTGCATATTCCCCCAAATAGAGTATATTGGGATCCCGACAAGTAAAAAAGATAAGTAATACCAATTTTCCAAGGTTTTGGGGGGCAGCAGATCCATTTTTGATACTTATTTACCTGTATCACCATGGCATCCATCTCAAATCCAAGATGGCTGCTCCCTAAATTACGCATGTTATGATACACGTCTATATTATTTCGGTTATATTAGATTGATATTATAATGTTTTGACTTTTAATTATTGGAATGAGCAACTAGAATACTTGAATCACAATGTAGTTGTTTGCTTTCAGTAAACAAATCATATTTTGATAAATTAAATGCCATTAAAGTAGCAAATAGCAATATTTACTTTAAAATGACAAAGGCGGCCATCTTTGATTTATGTTGGTTGCCGAGGTGATACAGGTAAATAAGTATCATAAATGGATTTGTTGCCCCCTAAAACCTTGGAAAAGTGGTATTACTTGTTTTTTTTACTTGCCGGGTTCCCAATATACTCGATTTGGGGGAATATGCAAATTAGGTAAAATACATAATTATGCAAATAATATGCATTACTACAGGTTGCCACGATGGCAACTCATCTTTGATATCTTAAATACGTACTTAGAACATAACTGACAAATAATAATTCGGAAGTATTGCTTATTAGGGGCTGTAGCCACTGAAAATCAATAATATTCATAAATATGCAAATTAGGGGCAGCCATCTTGGATTTCAGAGTGTTTCCCATACAGCACTTACAAACGAGCACCGGAAATGGAATCCTTGCCCCAAAATACCATAGAATACTAGTTTGTATCAATATTGTACTATTCCTAGATAGAAAATGACCCCTGACCTTATTTCAAAAAAATGCAAATTAGCTCATTATCTTTAAAATCGCCAAAATGCACCCTGGGACCAAAAATAAAAAATGGAAACATCACTTTTTATCATCAGTAATGTATTTAGACCAAATTAAAAAGTGTTTCCAAGATTATAGCAAAAAAAATTGCTGCTTTACATAACCTGATAGACTACGGGCATAACGGGCGCCGAGTGATTTATAATCACTTATGTTCAACGGGCGCCTCCCGAGCTCCGTCCAATATGTGACAGCGTAGATTTCAAGCGAACAATACGCTCGACTCCCTGGCGGATTTGAAATTCGGCGACTCTCTGGCGATCTATACATTCGGCCGGGGTCCGTTTAAAATTGTGACGCAGGCATAATGGACGCCCGACGGAGAGTAGTCCAGTTTGGACTGTGGCGAATTTATTGTTTATCCCTGTCCACTCTTGCCCGCTAGATGGCGACACACCCCACTAATCTGTATCACCCCACTTGGGTGTGGCTGCGAAGTGGGTAAGACAGATTACTGGGGGTTGTCGCCATCTAGCGGGCAAGAGCGGACAGAGATTAAAAACAACAAAAAATTAAAAAAAATCGCCACAGTCCAAACTGGACTACCCCTGCATATATGTGCCCAAGCCCATAATACGAGATCTGTTTGGGATCAATATTGGTGGCCACAAAAGGCAGGTTGGCTGCTTTTATAATAGACAGGTGGATGCGACAGGGTATACGCAGTTTGTTATCACCGGGTAATATCTTTGCAAATCAAAATAGATATCAAATTATATCAAATGGGCATTTCCACGGTAACTCGCGTTACAATTTATGGTACATTGACTTCTACAATGTGTTGTAACTCCATTATTGTATTGAACTGTAGGCTAATATTATCACCAAGGATTAATTAGATGTGCAATGACTAGACAACACAAAACAGACTGACAGAGCTACCTATAGGAACCAAAAAAAGACACGGACAAAATTTAGTAAACCAAGAACGTGAAAGCACCATCTAAAATGTAATCCTGGTAAAATATTTGTTGTGATAATTTGACATTTGTATGTGTCCGATGAGTTAGTATTGAATAAATGTCCAAACTATTTGGAGAACAAATTATAGGATGCAGAAACATCGGTAACTCGCGTTAAAGTTTGTCCGGAGGTTTTGATTCATTTAAAAATATACTTGGATCACTCAAAAGACTAAAATTGTTATCTGAAAAGGTACTGTGATTATCAGTCATCCACTTTGGTGCTTTAAATAATGAAAATACCAGAACGTATTGAAAATATGAAGATTTTCCTGGAATTTGCACAGTGTAGTCCCATGTGAGGAGTTTCGTGTATTGTTTCTGTTTCTCCTATAAGGCGACACCTCAGAATTACCCAACTCATGTGAACTGAAAGATATAATTATAGGGCCATGAATAATGAAAAAAATAATGCAGAACAAATAAAAAAGATTTGAAATAGAGCCATTTTTTTTTTGTTCAGTTCATGTCCACTTTCCCGTGGAAATGCCCTACAAATAATTTTGATATACATGTATGAAATATATTTTAATATTTATATATTTTATATATAAAAAATATATTTATATAAAGCCATATTCAACAAACAAAATCACTTACCAGAGTAGACTAATGTTCAGAGCTCGACATGCCAACAAAATACATCACTGATCGCTAATTTGTTTTGGGTAATTGTTAAATATAATTGTTGTACTAGAAACGGCTATAATATGTAACATTAAGAGCAAATGATATCGGTCATAACAATGATATGTTTACCATTAATGACGTTGGCACGGTTGGCATGAATGTTTAATTCAATGGAAAATATATTCGGAATGCTGATTCACTCTATACTGTAGCTAATGACATGAAGCATTATTGCGGTCCGCTTGTATCAATGACATTTGATGTAGCCAATAAAATTAAAATAATCATCTCTTTATTACTTCAGTTGATGTAGGTCGTTGATTGCACTATCGATGGACACATCCTACATAAAGGAACACAGTATGCCACAGTATCATGTGATTGCACTGTGTAGACCAGTTTTCACAGTGTTTTCACAGTGTAAACACTCATCACATTGTGAACACACTGTGAACACACTTAACAATTGCAGAAATACACAGTGTAAGCGCTCCATTTTACATGGAGCTTTAACCATCAGAACACTTCTTTAATATCTTTTGCCTCCATTCATGATAATATTTTGTTTCCATCTGCGAATGTCCTCGTTTCGTTTCTTTGTTTCATTACCAGTAATAAGCGTGTTGTTATTTTGTATATAAACTATTGTGGTCGGATTGTAAATATGTAAGTTTTAACCGAAAAACGGACTTACACTCACATACACACATGCACGAACAAACATGGTGACATAACTCCCTATACCCTCTCCATGCCATGCCAACACACGCAAACACACACACACACATACACACACTCACATACATACGCATCCTAACAAACAAAATAAGCGCGCCCCTTTAAAAAAAAAAAACACTCACATAAACACGGGAATACCCTCATATGGGCATCCACATGCACATACAAACTCTCATACATGTACAAACAATCAATTATAGTAAAGCTTGTCTTTACATGAAGTACGTAGACCAAATACTGTTATATATGCCCAAAGCCATAACATGAGTTGTGCAATTAATCATAGTGTTATTTATACATTTGATTTGATTTTGATTTGATTTTATTGTCCACATTCAAAGTTTAAAATACAATGTATAAACAAAGCATACAAAAACATATATATACATAACAACTACTACTGCAAATATACATTTACTATACTTATATACAAACAAGTAAGGCATGAACAAAAAAACACCATAGATTGAGAATACAGAAGTAAGGGGGAAAAGTATAAACCGTATTTGAATGTGGGGGGATCACCAAAAGCCAAAATAAAGGCTTATCTAGGGTAGTCCCCGAGAAATTAACAAAAGACCGGATAATGAATACATGTATAGGGATTAGAGAGAGAGAGAAAGAGGTAGTGAGAGAGAAAGTAAACAGAGATTGGGAGGGGAGATAAAAAACAGAAAGAGTTTGTTTACATGCATGAACAGTTCTAAGAGTGATTGCACAGCATAATATACAATTTGAATTTCTTTTTAAAATTGGATAAAGTTGGACACAATTTTAATTCATTTGGTACCATATTCAAGCTTTTTGATCCTACAAAGGTAATGGTAGTTCTTGAGAAATTATATTTATACAATGGAAGCGAGCCTTTAAAATAAGAATACATACAAATTGCAGTTTTGAATTGATTCAATTCAAGACAAGATATTCTGCTAAAATGAATAATAATAAAGAAAATACAAGAGAAATAGAAACAAGTAGCTATGAAACTAACTATACAAACAACGTTTCATTTCATTTCATTTATTTCATATCATTTCACTTCATTTTATTTCATTTTTGTTTTATTCCACTTCTTTTCATTTTATTTCATTTAAAGGGATAGTTGAGTTTTGGTAAAAAGGGTACAGTTTGGGTCAAGCTGAATTGTACCATTACATTACAAACTAACACAAACTCCACCATGCTCGAAAGGAATAACACATTACAAATGACTAAGTAAAAAGCCTGTTAGCATTAAAAAAGAGCCGTTAAAACTCAGGAGGGCGCTCTCTAAAAACTCATTGGTTTCAACCATATAAAATAAAATATTGTGCATATGTTGTTGTTTTTTTAAATAGTGAATAGATAGAGAGATAATCAACAAATATAACAAAAAAAAATCTTTTTGCAATTTTTGAAAAGAGGAAGCATTTTAACACAAATTGTAACGGCTGGTTAAAAAATATCGAATAATTATGGAGCCCCACAGTTATTACAAATTATTATGTTTGTGGATATTTCAGCCATTTTTGAACTGATTTTGATCAAATAAAGTTTATTCTGTCTTTAAAATTGTATGCTCTTTCAAATTTGACACTCAGTTTTTCATTATCTCACAACAAATTATTTTGTGTAGCGCCCTCTATACCAAAACTACACTATCCCTTTATTTAATATGATCTATTTCATATAAATTCATTTATTGATTTATTTTCATATCCAATTAATAGTTTGACAAATAAAATACGATGGAGTGTTACAAAAGTAAAATGCATTTATTATTATAATTAATAGAGCGAACATATTTAAAACGAATTCATCTCAATTAGTTTAACATCATTTCATATAAATTCATTTATTGATTTATTTTCATATCCAATTAATAGTTTGACAAATAAAATACGATGGAATGCTACAAAAGTAAAATGCATGTATTATCATAATTAATAGAGCGAACATATTTTAAACGAATTTATCTCAATTAGTTTAACATCATATGCAAACCTAAACCACATGTGGATATAAGGAAACATGCAAAAGAAACGGAGAGTGTAACTCAGCAAGTTCCCTGAAATAACTATAGCAATATATTTACACGTTATGTGGTTAAAAGATACAGTACAAAATATAAATCTCACACACGTTCAGAAACACACAAGGCGTAGTGTTACACTGTTGCACCCATACGTGTGGGAAACGAGAACACGTACAGAGGAAGTGAATTAAGCACAGACGAAGGACAGACTAATGTAAACAAAACAATATATATATATATATATATATATATATAGTTTTGCTGTCCACTTCAATAAAAGGAACAAAATAATATAAGTTAACTTCGACAAAACAGTTATGAATGGGACTATTACCATTTAATTAAAGGGAACCAACTCCCAAAATAATATTCTTACAAAATAAGGAAAGGTAACTTTTGTAATACTCCATTTCACCATCAAGTTAAGTCAACATACTAGGCTTTCAGGAGGTTATTTATATAATTGGAAAAACGAATCACCATACTAAAGTATGTGTTCATGGGTCTGCAGACAATCTAATTGTCCAGGACGTACGCACCGTCCGTGATTATATTGTCTCCAAACGTACGCGTGAGTATAATTGGCGCACTCGCAGATGTTTGACGCATAGAACGTTCCGGCCATGTTGATTCCGTAAGTGTTGGTGATTATGATAGCAGTGTTTATGAATTACACAACCCTTTGCAAAGGGTTGAATATCTATTTAATATCAAACAACGGTACACAAACATGTATGCCCGTGTTTTTTTTGTGGGGTGGTCCCCTTTATCTTTGAAAAATATGATTGCACTTCTTTGTACACATTCTTATGAGAAGTTTAAATTGGATACTCCATGATTTGGTCATATAAATCGTGTGATAATTCATCTTTATTATTCTTTCTATCAAAATACAATTTGCGTTCAAATCGACATGACGTAAAGTTATGAAGTCCAGGACAGTGACATAATAATGTGTAAACACAATATGCTATATCAGAGCAAGGAAATGGATACAAAGTATCTAAACATGTTTACTAGGCGAACATTGATAAGTGAGGAGATCTCAAGTTAATATTGCAGTCAAAGGCGTCAATTATCATCAAAATGTAGCGTATTTCCTGGATGTTAAATGGAAAATATTATAATGTGTCCTAGCGTTAGTTCATATTTATGTCAACATATCTACCTGATTATGGGCATATACCCAAATATTGATAGCTTAATTCCACAAGGCTAAAATACACTTTGTTTAAAGGGGACCACCAAGAAAAGAACAACACATACTTATATGTTTTGTGATATCAAATAGATACCCAACATATTGCAAAGGGTTGTGTAATGCATAAACAAAGCAATTTATTTCCACCACTTACGGAACCACTACTATTTCGTGGTTCCGAACGGGCCCAACATTTGCGAGTGCGCCAATGGCTCTATTCACGCGTACAATTGAATCCCGGGCGATTCGTTCGCTCTGGACAAAGTATCTCGTACATGCAGACCCATGAACGCATGAACTTGTTGATGGAATGGAATACTAAAGATGTTACCTTTCATTTATAAGAATATTATTTTTGGGTGGTGGTACCCTTTAATGCACATTCCATCTCTTGATTTTGAATGTTTAATTTGTCATAATGTAGAACGATGGCTTGCTATGTAGGTTATCAATGTACTGATGTCATTATCTCCATTTTTATTGAAAGTGGTGTTAAAGCCTTTTGGAACTAAGCTATAATTAGTTTCAGTATTTACAGCATAACATCCAGTAGCTATTCCGATCATAACAAAATCTGACTGGAATGTGTATACAAATGTATTACAGTTTGTATAAATGTATTGGTGCAATATCAATTATTGCTTACTACATATTGATAGTGGTAATAGCATTTCAAATAAATCGGAGAGGCAATACAATGTGTATAATGTAACTACCAAGGTGCTTTATATATATTGCATACAGCATAATAACACTAATTGTAATGTATAGGTAGTTAGTATGAATACTATCTCAACTTCAGAGTTTGGAACCACTGCCTAGTTCCAAGTTTATAGCAAAAGTGTTAATTTCCAACCATGCATAATGGTGCAAAACATAAATGATAAATAATATAACAATACATCATCTCTTAACATATAGAACTACAGCAATATTCGGAAAGGGGTCAAATCAACGCATTCGCAGCAAGTTTCATCCCTTGTAAATACCTGTAAATAGTTCGCTCCACTTTGGTTATGCAGCATACACTATATAAATGTTGATGTTTGTATTGCACACTGCAGCGTATAATACATATTGTAAATACACTGCAAATTGTAAAAATTATGTAATCTGTATTATGATTGTGAAAGGACTGGCCTTGACTAGCCTGCTTTGGTATTGCTGGTTCTTTTTTACCAACTATAATATTCTCTTTCTTTTGACTATTTTGTGATTTATATTATTTCGTGTTTGCGGTGCTGTTGTTTGGGGTAAATACATTTCATTTCATTTCATTTCATTTCATTTCATTTCAGAATATGATTTCCAACTTGTGTTACCATGGTTACGCATCGCATAGTAAAGTCTACGCATTCAATCACCCATTACAAAGCAATCTGAAGATATGTTTGACTGTTTGACCCCTAAAGTATGTTTGAGATATAATCATATACCGATTTCATAGAAAAGAAATAAAGTTTACCTTGTGAAAACAAAGAAATTAATGTCTGATTAATTCAGATGCTCTTGACTACGGTCGGAAACTGTCTTTAGACGCTTTCAAATTCAATCTTTAATATATCCATGATTATGGAGTCATTGAAAAATCAAAATTTATTTCATTCTTCAGTGTTACCATATGCCAAACAGCAACGTACAAGAGAAGTGGGATAGCTCCAAGTCATTTTGGTTAATGGATCACTTAAACAGCATGGCGATTTCCAGTATTCAATGAATTTAAGAATTGGGGTCTAATGCTGCCATGGGTCTGACTCTTCAATGAACTGTTTGAGATCAGATAACTCAGCCTTATCTAAAATCTTCAGTAGATCGTCTTGGTAGGCGCCAGTGCGATTTTTGTATATTTGTAGGCACTCTCTCACAGCGTCACTTCGATTGTGCATGTGCTTGGCGTATATGTTGTCCGCCTTGTTAGCCTTGATCCCCAGGAGGCCGCAGAATATCGTGTAGGATCCGTCATCGGCGGGAAAGTTGTCTGCTAATTCATGTAGGTGTCTTTCCGTCACCTTAACCCTGCTGAAGTTGAATGAAAATGTTCACGAAATGTAACTATACAACATTCACGAAAGGTAACGATACAACGTTTAGGAAATGTAACGATACAACGTTCAAGTGGCCAACTCAGCTGCGTGCACCGAATGTGATATGTAGTAACTTTGTTGACGTGTGCTAAAGCTGGGCATTGAGTTTTTTCAGGTGATGAATTCGACATGCGTAATGTGTGAAAAATCCATGGTAAATGGATTTCATGTGACAGAGTATAAATGACCGAAGTGTAAAGTGGGTAGGGGACATGTTGGAGGGAGCCAAGCTACCGAGATGGGGGAGGGGTGTGGGAAGGGTGTCCTTGTCTCACTGTTGGGAGCTTTTTCATTTTTGGCTTGCAATTGTGCAAATTTGGTGCATACATGAGACAGAAATTGCACATGATTATTTAGTGCAAGGAATTAACTAAACAAATCAAAATGTATACATTATGACAAAAGGAGGGGACAGTGCCCCCACCCCCTCCCCCATCCTTCGCCTGAAGACGCCCATGCGAACCCTATCCCAAGACTCTATGGGTTTGTTTTCCTTCTGATGCCTCAAAATTAGTATTGGTCCCATTACGCCACTGTCATGACTGAGTGCGTACTGAAATTCGACTAAAGCTTGGGTCAAAATGGCTCACCTGTTTGTAGGAATCGAATCTGTTTCATCTTTATCATGTTCATCGGAAGACGGTGCTCCCCCTAAAAGCCATACAAAAATATAAACTTCTAAAATATACGAAGTACTTCTTAATAACCACCCCCACAAGATCATATCAAAACAGTATAACAATTGCACCTACTGTTTATTAGCTAAGCGCTCTGCACCGCAAAGAATGAATTAGGGTAATACTAATATCATCAGTATAACAATCGTTATTCTCACACTTTTCGAGGACAAGACCAGGATCTGTCAACAAATGTTGAGGACGAGAACATTGGCTACTACAGTAGTAGTAGTAGAAGTAGTAGTAGTAGTAGTAGTAGTAGTAGTAGTAGTAGTAGTAGTAGTAGTAGTAGTAGTAGTAGTAGTAGTAGTAGTAGTAGTTAGTAGTAGTTGTTCATCAGTTTAAAACTCGTAGTGCTGAGTCTATTATATTGAGTCACAACTAACTTTGAAGGGACGCAGGTAAGGCACTCACCAGACATAACTACAGTACGTTCGTCAAGTGACATGACGACCATCCTAAGCTCCTTGTGGACGATCTGGGGCAGCACTTCGGAAACCTCCTCGGGTCGTTTTACCGTGAAGTAGAGCTTCCCAGCAGTAATGTAGCCGAGCCAGCCCGATGGATTGAACTGAGGATCCACCTTTACCGGGACTATCTTTTTGCTGCACTCGTGAGCGTACGTCAGCGCTGTCAAGACATCATAATAACAAGTGAGTAACAGAGTTGAGTTTTGCTAAATAGAGTACAGTTTTGGTCAAATTGAATTTTAATAACCAAAACCTGCACCAGTACATTACAGTCTGATGTCGAAATGTTTTGTATGCTGGGTGAAGACTTGTAAGTTATTTTCATATATTTAACATTGTATAGGCATGTAGATACATCACAATTGGTTTGTCTTGCACTTGATATGCGTTTAGTGATGCACTTCTTGAAAACGTACATTTGCATTGATTGATTTGCAATCAATTGTAAGTTGCAATAAATTGCGAATCAGAAAATGCGCGTATTGTAACCAATTAGATATGCACATATTTTAGTCTAGTGATCGGTCTGCAACGTTACAATTGATTGCATCTCTTTCTGAATCGAGGCCCAGAACAAATACGCATCCGTACATTAGCTTATACCAATCTGTCACCTTTCAAGTTGACACTGTCGGACCCTAAACTATCGTCAATCAATGTGAACAAATTAAGAGGCCAGGGAGAGAGGCCTGCGAAAAGTATCAGTCTAACCTAATCTACAATCCTTATCGTCCTGGTATCCCTGTGATATGCACGCTAGAACCGCATCTGCCTTCTCCACGGCCTCTGCCATAGCACCAATTATGTCACCAGCTAAAATGAATTAAAACAAAATTGAAATATATATAGAAAATTATATGTTCAAAGATAGAGATACAGCATTATATAATAACATTAAGTGTCCACGTATTGGGGTCAAGATGAAGCAGAACAATAAAATGGCTGCAGATAATCCATAACAAGATAATTGGAGAATAACCAACCAAATTGTCGTCTGGGTAGATATTATAGATTGGTCCAATGCATTTGTAGATATATGAATTTCTGAAAAAATAAAATAATGAAAATGAACCAATATAAACCAATATTGGTTTTTACTCGAATGTTGATGTTTTTGAAGCTCTCGGAAGCTGCAGCTTAACCCCAATCCCAGCTCAATTACATTACCCATGATAATTGAGGGCATGAAATAAGGATACGTAGGGTAAATCGGATAAGGGCTATGTTCAACCCAAAAGCTAAACCTAACCCTATTACCGGAACCACACTTAAATGTCCTCAAGTCTACAGGGGAAATACTTTCACAGCCCCACCCTAACCAAGGACGCTTATAACAAATACAAAACTTGTTATGACTAACACATCTGATCCTCGTCCATCCACACAGTGAAGCCTCTTTTCCTGAGCTGTTCCTTCATCTCTCTCATGACTTGTTTCGATGGGTTCTCACACTTGTAACTGATCATGATGTGACCGGATTCTCCAGACCTACTCTCGGACGTAAGTGTGTACTTATCTATTACAAACAGTGCTCCCATTGATGCATTGCGAAGTCTATCGTCTGTGCTATGGATGTTCTGTGTGAGACCTTTAAAGAAAAATATGGAAAATATGTAACATCATTCCATGTATTTTGCTAAAGATATGCATAATATTTAAATACATTACTCTTTTATTTGACTTCCACAATATCTATGATTTTTATTAAGAAAATAATGATGGTGAAAATAAAGAAATGCACAGGGTAGGCCACCAATTAAAGTTACCTGCCTCAACCGGCAAGACTACTCGTCGCCGTATATTTTGCAAAGTTAACAACAACAGCGACTGCATGGGGAACCAGAAATCTCTAAATTCAGCTATTATATCTATATTATTGCAATACGCTTTACTATACATAATTGGCATGATGGTCAAATTAGGATTACCGTTTGATTCTCCATGACTGATTACCGAAAATGTAACTGAGTTAAATGTATGTTTTTATTTTCTCACTCACTTTTCATGACGTTGTGCTCCTTCTTTAGCTTCTCCTTGTTGCTATCTAAGAATCCCAATCGCAAAAGGATATTCGTAGCGTGGATCTGTTCTTCGATCGAATTGCTATCACCAGAGAGCATGGAACTAACGATCGGGATGCCATCGTTATGTACAATAAGTATTTTGTTCCCATCGTTTATGGCCAATTGGCCGAAGCCCTGGATAAGCTCTAAGGCCGAAAATCGTGCGGCCTTCTGTATCCTTCCTTCGTTGCTTGGTAAAACAACATAGTGTTTCTTGGTGTCTAAGGATTCCCTTAGCATCCGGGTTAGAAGTTCAATGGATTGTTTGTTTATTGGCAGTTTATCGGCGTCCTCCTTGCTAACTAAGTACGCCGACACGAGGAATGCCAACACCTTAATGGTTGCATGCCCGGACTCAACAAACCATTGCAGCATAGGCAGTGCCCACCGATATTTTGCTCTGAGGCTAGGCACATTTCGAACACAGTTGTGAAGAATGTTGATCGCATGAAAGGTGATCGCTTTCACCCGTTCATTATTGCCATTTTTGTCGAATTTTGCGATCACCCAGTTGATGACTGCCGAGAGGCATTTCTCTTCGTCCATGGCTTCTGAGAAAGCTGCCGATTTGTTCGCTGAATTGCAACTTAGTGCTGTGAGTCCATAGAAGAATTTGAAACACCGTTCACCATAGTCTGCGGAAGCCTTGTCATCTTCGTCCAATATGTTCAATTTTTGACTTGCCCATTTCTCCTTAAACATGACACAGAAATCGGTTTTGAGTGCTATGCCATCGGCAAATGTTTTGACAAATTCATGATTCTGCCAATATACCGTATTGCATTCCTCTACAGCCTCCAAACACCGATCACAGGGGAAATCATCGCAACTCCTTATATGTTCAATGTGTTGTTGAATGACATCAATGCATCTCAGGACCTCAGCCTGATTGGTAATATTATCAGTGCTCACTCTCGCGCCGCCCTCCATATTGCGTCGCTACGTAAGTAATTGTTTCTATTTGATTGTTACCATAAATGTGGTAATGTAGATATTGTTTCAAATGCTCAATGATTAACGTAGGACCTTTACCAAAATGTCAATGGCTTCCAGATTATCATGGATGATACATGTATGTTTTAACCAGTTTAAACGTCAAAGTTAAAGGAGTAAGGTGCGCGAACGCTGGTTTCTACCAAGTATACAGGTGTACGTGAATTGAAATCGATGAGTTGGAACAAATCTAATCCACTGGGTGTATTAATCATGTTGGTTGGGTCGGTTTGGGATATCGTAGAACACCACCACAAACTAATGTTACATTTCAACCTGATCTGTAGAAAAGAGGGATATAATGGTCGTTGCTAAAGTGGCCTTGCCAACCAAATGAATGTTGACTTGTGTTTATTCGTATGAGTTTAACATCCAATATTTGTAAAATGTTTAACCTAAATATGTTTTGTATATTTAAAAAGATTTTATCAAGTATTTTCTGTATGTTGCTAAGCCCCACCTTATAAAAAAACTCCCCGGAGTGAAATTCTATTATTGACTGGTTGTGATACAATCTGTCAATCACTGGCCAGTTAGCATGAGTTGAACAAAGTAAAAAAAAGTACCAAAAGACCATGCTTCTATACGGTGACACGACATATGCTCCGCCGACATATGCTCCGCCGACAATTGCTCCGAAAAATGCGACATTTGCTCCGCGACAAATGCTCCGCGATACTTGCTCCGCCGACATTTGCTCCGACGACAATTGCTCCGCCGACAAATGCTCCGCCGACATTTGCTCCGCCGACAAATGCTCCACCGACATTTGCTCCGCCGACAAATGCTCCGCCGACATTTGCTCCGCCGACAAATGCTCCACCGACATTTGCTCCACCGACAATTGCTCCGCAGACAAATGCTCCGAATATGCGACAATTGCTCCGCCGACATTTGCTCCGAATATGCGACAATTGCTCCGCCGACATTTGCTCCGCCGACAATTGCTCCGCCGACATTTGCTCCGCCGACAATTACTCCGCCGACAAATGCTCCGAAGATGCAACAATTGCTCCGCCGAAAATGCTTCGAATATGCGACAATTGCTTAGCCGACAATTGTTCCGCCGAAATATGCTCCGGAGACAATTGCTCCGCAGAAATATATGCTCTGAAGATGACAGTACTTCAAATGGTCCAAAAACAACATATGTTCCTCAACCATAATTGTTCCACCGACATTTACTCCGCTGAAGATTAAACTCTGGAATGAATTATCAAGTACCTTATGAAGTGCGCTTTTGATTGGATAAAGCTAAAGAATTTAACGATAGGATTTGTTTTGTATTTATTTATTGGTAATAAAATATTTGTTTGAAATGTTGAGAATTGATATATAGTATAATGATTTAATGTTAAAGTTTTACTCTGAATTATAAAACCTGTCTAGTTGGTAAATATAAAATGATAATACGCAATAAGTTAATGTTGTTGAATACTCTACAGTGAAACTTTTGGATGCAATTTATACATAATATTTCATTGGTAACGGGGGATGTGACGTTATTATTCTGTTTAAAAGGGAGCACATGAAGAAATTGATTTTTGGTTTATTTATATGAAAATAATTATACAAAATATGTAATTGTTAGATGGTAGTTTGATTTAATGTATACCATATTGAAATGCTATGGATGTCAAATAATATTGTTTATGAATGTGATTTAATTGTATTTTGATATGTCAATTCATTGTATATGTAACCAGTGGAAAACAATTTTCTATGTAAATGATCATGGACATAATGAACTTCAATTCAATTCAATTCAATTTTATATGTTATGCGAATCTCTTGTGAAATTGGAGTACAATCGATTCAGTAACCATCGATTCATTCAAATATTGTATTCGGCTGGTTTGTTTGTTTCACGTTTCTTTATACAGGGTGGTGGGGGGGGGGGGGGCAGTCAAGCCCAGTGTTGTAAGGATGCGTGACCCTGCAGCCTGCATCTAGTAGCAGAAGGGGAGGCGCAATAACACACAACACTGGCTTTAGTGTTTGATGTTACATTGGGGTTCGACTGGAGTCGAACCACGGACCCTCATAGTATCCGAAAATGCTGTGATGAATAGTATACTGTTCCAAGCAATCATCAAGCGAAGGGCATGATACTGGTGTTAAGATCGATCATGAATAGAAAAAAGAAAAGTCTTTATAATCACTGCATTTGTATTACTCAGACTCTTTATGAATCAAGAAATTGTTCCGCATGAGTTCAAAATTTATCCACGTTTTATCAAAATTCAAAGAACGTTATTTTCACCCACTGTTAAATTTTCGGAGTTCCAATTTTATTTAGATTTGTTCATCGTTCACTGAACAACGAGGGCCCAATTTGTGACACTTCTAAACGCCCCCCCCCCCCCCCCCCCACCCCGTAAACGATTAAGGCTGCCTTATTGTCCAACAGAAAAGCAAGGATTGGCAGGAAGTAGCAGAAAATTGAAATTAAATAATCTAAGGAATTGAGGGGTCCTCTTACCTCCACAGTGAGGTAAGATGGACACTTCACCCCTCTAGTGACTATGACGTCATATTCCATAAAAAGCAATATGTGATCAATTTTATTGTTAATATGTGAAGAATAGATTTTCTTCTAGACGATGTAATCTTTATTTAAAGGGGTAGTACAGTTTTGGTAAGGCTGAACTTTAGTAACCAACCCTGGACAGTTACTTGATAAACTAATGGTTATAACTCCACCTTGCTCGAAAGGTATACAACATTACAAACGACTTAGTAAAACGCCTGTTATCATTCAAAAAGAGCCATTTAAACACAAGAGGGCGCTTTTCTAAAAAGGCATTGGTTTCAACCATTTTCATACAAAATTATGCATGTGGTGTTTTATTGGAATGACGATTAGATAGAGAGATCATCAACAACTATTCCAAAAATGATTTTGAAATTTTTTGAAAAAGTGCAAGCATTTAAAAAATATTTTTTTGAAAAAAAATCATCTAATTATTTGGGCATTTGTCTGCGGAGCATTTGGCGGCGGAGCAAATGTCGGCGGAGCAATTGTCGCGGAGCAATTATCGGCGGAGCAAATGTCGCGGAGCAATTGTCGCAGCCTCGGAGCATTTGTCGGCGGAGCAAATGTCGGCGGAGCAAATGTCGTCGGAGCAAATGTCGGCGGAGCATTTGTCGGCGGAGCAATTGTCGGCGGAGCAAATGTCGGCGGAGCATTTGTCGGCGGAGCAAATGTCGGCGGAGCATTTGTCGGCGGAGCAAATGTCGGCGGAGCATTTGTCGGCGGGGCAAATATCGCGGAGCATTTGTCGCGGAGCATTTGTCGCATTTTTCGGAGCAAATGTCGGCGGAGCATATGTCGGCGGAGCATATGTCATGGAACCCTTCTATACAATAGCTTAGGCATTCCCCTTCTTGTCCTAATGATGGCTGAACTTTTCTGACATAGCAACTGCTATTGAAATTGATAGTATGTGAGTTTGTATTGTATTCAAGCTTGTGATGCTATTGTGAGCAGGCACTCAGCTTGGGCGAAGGTGCGTTCCCCGGTCAAGTGTTCACTGAGTAGTGATTGACTGATGATGTCACAACCAGTCAAGAATAGCATTTTACTCTGGATATTTTTTTAAGAGGTTAGGGCTTAGCACAAAGAAGAAAAATAATTGCAAACATTTCCGAAAATATACAAATCATCATTATTAAGGTCAAACATTTTACAAATGTGATGTGTACACTAATACAGATAAACAGAAGGCAGCATGCATTCGGTTGGCACGGCCCCTTTAAGTATCGATGAATCTGCATATGGTATTGTCTTCACGCCAGTGGTACGCTTGAGTACGGTATACTACGGTAGCCTCTACGCTAGACTACGCCAACCTACGCTTAAAGGGACTAAGTAACATTGTCCAAATCCTCAAAATACAATTTTAATTCTAGCGGTTCCCTCATACCTTGTTGTATTCGTATTAACAATACAATCATGGGACAGGTTTCGGTTTTTCAAATTTCCCTCTCGTTACAAAGATATGTACGATCGAAGTATTGAGATAAGAAAAACTCCGGGCGAGTTTTTCATCCCTGTACAAAGTGAATGCAGTGAGTTAGTGAATATCACCCAATATCACTTTGCATTTTCGCTCATTACTTGGCCATGCAATGTCCATTTGACTTGAAATTTTCACACAATACCCTGTGGACATATGAGATAACAACACTATACATTGCATCAACCATCAATCACTTTTTGCACATGCCAACAAAGTTACTAGATCCCTTTAAGCACTTTCAACTACGTTATATTTAGCAACTCCGAATGAAAAACCAAGCCTAAGGTCATGTATCCACAATTTGTAGATATCAGCTGCAGTTAACAATATATTTATCAGTCATTTATTGCAGTAACACGAGTTTATTTTTCGATAAAAAAAATAAAGTACATATTATGGCCGTGTGTTTTGAACTGTGCCAGTAACTGTTACGTGAGTGATTTTCAAGCGATCATGACAAATCTAATCCAATACGATATATTGGCATCCAAATCACTTATACGCATACATCGTTGGAAAGTATGTTGTATTAGGTGTCCATATATGCTGTTTTCAAAAGAACTCACAGGGTGTGTCCAAAAAACGGTGAAAATATGACCAAAATTAGAAGTAAAAAAGGGTAGCATTCAAATATAGTCACCGGACAAAAATCCGTGCGACCTAATAAAATGTTTGATGCACAATTGTATATCATTAACTCCACAGTTCTACTGATACATAACTTACTACGTTTTTTATAAAAGATAATATAATTTTGTGCAATCATATTTTTGGAAAACATTTGGGCAGACAAAGTTCAAGCTTTCACGACAAATTTCATCCAAGTCGATACATTTTTGTATTATTTGACATCCAAGAGCCATGCAAAAATAAACCCCTCAAAAAAAGTTCGGAAACTCAACTTTGATCGATTGTATAACTTTTATTGTCAAATTGTATTTGTTCCTTTTAGTGTCATTGCAATGCATGATGATTTCCCTTTAAAATGGTACATTATTTGTCATTCATTTCAAATCAGGGAATACGCAGTGCGTTTCAGAATGGAGGACGGTCAGAAGTCAAATGTCGCAAAACGGGCTGAAAGTATTCAGTTGGGAAATTTGACTCTTGTGCCGTATTTTTTAATGTTCAGGTTGTATCGAAGATTGTAGCGTGTTCAAATGATTTAAACTTATCAAATTTGGTATCATTTTAAAGCCTATGTGTCTATCTTTTCAATACGGTTATGTCCGTAACTATTTTATTAACAGGTTAAGTATGGTACAGCTGAATATGGGGAGGGCCGAAAGGGAAATGTTGCAAAATGCATTTCTTTTTGTGAAATTGAAGGCGTTGCATCGAAAAACGACTATTGGAGGGATGTTTTAGGGTTGTAAATTGCATAATCATCAGTAAATTTAGTATCATGTGAAAGCGTGTTTATTTTTCTTTAAAATCATGTCTCACCTGTAATAATTATGCTATTGGGGTGTGTGCAGTAAAACCAGATATGGGGGTCTATAAATGCTATGAATTTAAGACCATGGCTTCTTGTTTCAAGATTCCGGTAAGATATTGTTGTATTAAGCATAACTCTATCATCATTACGTTTTGCACAATCGGAAAGCTCGTTAATTTACCTTTAATATGATGTCTCATTTGCAATGATTATGCTGAATGTGAGTGTGTAATACAGGAAACTCACAAACTTGATGTATTGAAAATGCTTCAAATTTCTCTAAACCTACGCAAACTGGCCAGAACTGGCATATTAGCGCCCTCTTCGACCGTGTAGGTATGCCCTTATTACCACGTATCAAACGGTAGAAAGTCGACCTAACAACGTGTCATTTTGAGCCCCATACATTTAGAGGTACTACACACACCTCAAGCACATAACCACTATGAATGGGGCATTATTTCATTGACAAATTAACACGCTTTAACATAATGTTGAATTTCATAATGATTATGTAAAGTAAAGTACTAAGATATCCCCACAAAAGTCGTTTTTGGATGCAACGCCTTCAATTTCACACAATCAAATGCATTTTGCTTACATTTTGCTGTCGATCCTCCCAAATATTCACCTTAATCGTACCTACCCGGCTTTCATAATTATTCCAAGTGAGGTGTCATTGGAAAGATAATTAAACAGGCTTTTGTCTGATACCATATTCAACAGTATCTCTTCATTGACAAGATATTCATCGTCGAAAGAATTTGAACTTGAGAAAAACCGTGATATGGTTGTCAGACCATCCAACTGAAGTTTGTTGGCGCATTTTGCGACATTTCACTTCTGACTTTCCCCCATTCTCAAGTATACTGCACATACCTCGTGCTCGTGATGTTTACGAATTTGGTATCGTTTTAAAGAGGTATACACACCCTTTCAAGTGATACCAAATATAACCATTATGATTTCTTAATAAAATTGATATAATCGATCAAACTTGAGTTTTCGAACTTTTTTTGAGGGGTTTATATTATAAGAAGTGATATTAAATCAGAATTCCATAAATGGTGTTTTTAAATCAACACTATAGGGTGTGTCAAAATATGTCATAATTTACCGAATTGCAGCACCTGAGTCATAACTATGAAATAATTAGTAAGATATTAATATCCGGTGTCCATATGCATTTTTTTCTTCTTTTAAAACGCTTAGGTTCAGAAAGGAACACAACGTTTATGTGGAACTGATATGGTTTCATGTGTGAGCATTTATTACCACTAAGTACATCCTCGTCAATATGTTGTTTCACACTATAGTATCATCTTAACTCGACTTAGAATGGAGCTAAGCTAGTGTGGGTTTTGGAGTATGGGCCCTAGTTTATTATCGTGGAAATGAAATTGACCATAATACGACAATATATTTTAAACCCATGGACAACTAGAAAATATGCTTTTTAGTGCAAGATGCCACAGTTAATCATGTATACTCCTGAGGAAATTTGTGTTCATGTTGGTTTCCTCACTAATAGTGCGACACCATGATCAAATAACATGACAGGCTTCGAAGTGTATTTGTTAATTGTTAATGGTTACAATGATGGATTATTCATGACAATTAAATATTGCACCTAAATCCCTAATGATCCCACTCGTTAGGCAGTAGTTTAGAGGTAGCCAATCCCAAGTAAACAGCGTATTCATTCCATCTTGTTTTTGTAGATTGAATTTCTCAATTTGAAGATTAATGATTATGTCTCAATGTGGTCTCCAATTAGGCTGGAACCTGAACCAATTAATTGTATGACCCACACACAAAAAGCAAAAGTATTATTTTGTTTGATTCTACATGTAAATGTATGCATTGTATGTAGGTACATGTCATGCTATTATACTCCCCAATTCACGCTCCCCTCCTCGTATGCTCATGCTTTCTAAACGGCTTTCTATTATGCTCCCAAATGTATGCTCCTCATGCTTCCGTGATCCCTTCCTCTACCACCGTACAAAATTGGCTACTTTGTGCTAATGAATTCAAAATAACCAAAACTTACTAAATCTAAATTTCTCTTTCCCTTTCTGATTTTAGATCAATGGTCATCTAAATTGTCCACCATATATTTGTCATCCAATGAATCATGTATTCATGAATATCCAATTGTCAGTCATACGTATATCTGTATTAAATACTTACATACAAAGTTCATCAGATATGCGGTGTAGAATAGCACTTAAATTTGGAATATCAAACCATATTCCGTTTTTCGATGCCTTGCCGCTGTGGATTCTGACAGACCAAAGCTAAGATGGGCTTATTTTACACTCTTCAATAGTTTATATTGGGCTTCCCATCGTCAGAAAGAATAATAATGCAGTAGACACATTACTTATACATAAACCTGACTGCGAAAGCTACAGCGAACATGGGGTGTTTCGCAAAGAATGTAAATTGAACTTAAAGGTAGTTCAGATTCGTCAAATGAGATGCGCGGCGCCATCTTGCATACGCGTTGCGCACGGTGCGTAATGCACGTTAGCTCAGTGTCATGCGGTGCGCGCAAACTAACCCAGTTCAAAATGGCGACCCGCTATGTAGCATCCCCACGCTTGATGCCCTTTAACTCTAAGTTGGACCTAAGAAGTTTGGAAAGCATTATCTAGCCCTGGAATAAAAAATAGTCAAAAGCAACAAAATACAAGTATTTTAAACTTCTAGCAAACAATTTTATCAATAACCTCAATGCTACTTACTACTAACTGATATTATTGATTTGCTATCAAAATGTATGCATTTTTAACGAAATGTTCAACAATTTTACAAAGAAACATGCGGCTTTTCATAATAGTTGGGTCAAACTTAAAGTTAAGTTCAGCTCCGCATCGTTGTGATACAGCCCCAATATTATAACCATGTTTTAGCGGAATGACGTGATTGAGCATTGAACTGCGACGTTCGTGGGAGAGATACTAACAATGTGCTATTCACATGTATTATCATGATTACATTGAACTTCGGAGGGGGCATTATGAAATCAATACGAGCTCAAAAGATAAAATTGAAAAGCTTCATTCATGATAAATGTAAGCCAGATGAGCAGGAATATATCGCATGTAGGCTGTGAGTTAAGGCAGGGTCACACATCGTCGGATGTTAATGCACGCCTGACGGAGAGCAAAATTGTCAATCCGTTCGTGGCTGTTCGCATGCATTTCTTGCCCGTTTCTAGTTAGGCGAATGCGGTCTTTGTCATGCGATGTCAGTTGTCTTATCCGGCGGAAAGTTGTGTGCATGTGGCAATGGAGACAATTTTCACCACCGAATAATTTGTTTCGCAATGTTTGTATCCGTCGGGCGTCCGTTTGAGCTGTTCGGTGAAATGTGACACCATCCTAACAAAGATACGATATTGTTTGTTGTTTAGATAATGGAAATATATAATAGCCGTAGTCGTAACAGTAGTTTCAGTTTAGTTTCATTAATCGAATGCCGACACCCACTCATATACACCAATATCAATACATTAAACAAACATAACCACAGACCACCCTACCCCCAAGTCATACAAACACACACACACACACACACACACACACGCACACACACACACACACACATACACACACACATACACCCTTGACTAATCACTTATAAAACAAAAAGCATACATAGTTTAGTTTGGACTTTCAAATATTTTTGCTGATAAAAAGCGGTTAACCTCATGTAAGACCAAACCAACATAAAGTATAGCGACATTAAGAGTTAGCAATTCTGCTAAGTGCCACGCAAATGATTTACACGGTAAATTGTAGCAGTATGTATCCAATGGGATTAGATAAAAGAAATAATCAAGCATATCAACAATACTACGTACAACATACATACATACTAAATATACAACAAATCATACGAATTTCAACTGAGGCGAACTACATATATTCATATTCGCAATTAGAAAGAACATAATTGTTATTATTAAAGATTTAAACCAACAAAAAGAATGTGTGAAGGGGAAAGAGATAAATATAACTCAAGGCCAGTATTTATTTCATTATATAGAACATATGCATGATCAATTTGTTTATAAAAAACGCATATATTGAACAATATTTAATATGTCTGCTATAAGAAAGTAGCATCAACTTTGACTCGCATAATTTTATACATTTGTGAATGTCGCAAACAAAATATGTTTTTCTTTAAGTACAATCCTTTCATGTTTTAAGCTACACTGCAATGCTTTTTAGTCTAAATCCATATTGTAAACCGAATATACAGAACTCACGCAACAACATAGTATTGAGCAATGTTTTAAACACAACATTGATTATAAAAACACTCTCATACTTCATAGAATAAAACAATAAAATCAAATACATACAGTAATGTACCATCATTGAAATTAGCATTTGTATGGATCAGAAGTTTGTGGTGTGTTATTTGTAAGGGTTTGTTGGTTTTCTTTCCAAATCATAGAAACATATTGTAAAATAGTTTCACGGGGACTTGATTTACAATACACTTTATATACAAACATGCCATACATCAATAAAAATGAGCAATCTTATACTTTAAATATACACATCATTTGTTTGATTTAACACAAAAGAACAACGTTTTGGAATGAATTAAAGTAGAGAGAATGACGAGTACAAGAGAGAGAGAGGGAGATATGGAATTGATCTTGTGTGAAATATCCCCCCTCAGTTACGTACATATAAGAACAATTTGTACCAAATATCGAAATTACAATTCATCTCGGACCATAGGAACTACTGTATTATGTCTCAACCTATTTATATCCACAATTAGGAAGAAATAACATTAAAGTGTTGTTTAAGAAAAAATAGTGCGCAGGGAAAATAGATAAATATTGCATTTTCTATGTCGAAAGTGTCTTTATTATAGATCAATTGGTTTATTTGTACACAGGCAACACAATTATTGTACGATGATGTAAGATAGTTGTATAAAGAGGCAGCGATTAAATGTATTTTTTCTCTACACACTAGGACATTATTTAGAAACGTGTGATATCAACATACTTTGTTTAACTTCGTTGTACACAACTGAACAGGGAAGTTATGTATTATATAATGTACACATTTGTTTTTACGAATTTCTGGAATTGCATCGCTCCTATCAGTGTTATGCCATTAACATTAACTCCATAATGTCCATCTAAGACAAGTGTAAATAATTCAAATTCAATTTATATTTGAATTAAATTTTTATTTTGTCTACCATTTATTTACATGCATCGACATGATATAATTCGAACACAACTAAATCACTTGCAATATAATACAAACAATATACCATACAAACATACGGTATGACCAATGTCACATGAACAAGCATGTTAACGTTATTTAATGTTAACACAATTTAACATAATTATGCAATTCATGACGAAAAATTCAAACGTGTGTATGTACTATTAATTTGCCATATTAATAATATGTAATCGAATAAATAATAGATAATTATAATTCATAATCAATCGTTGGCGTGTGCCATGTAGAACAAAAGTATTTATATAAAGTGAATATTATTTCTTATAAAAGAAGTATTACTAATCATGTATTATTTACATATACTACATACATACACTGCACACATGGAATACTTCCTAATTAACCGGACAAGTGTGTTAATTTTAATGCAAAAAAGCAATTATTAAGTATATTGTTGGTAGTATTTCGCATATTAAGAATAGTTCGTTGATCCATCTTGAAAGGAAATATAATACACATTATAGAATAACAATACCAATCGAAAGAAGTTTCTTTATTGCCAAAGTAAAAACGGATGTGCATACAACTTTGATCATACACGTTATACAAATTTATTTATAAGACAAGTAACTATTTACGGTATTGTATGCCCACTTGAATACCTGTAGTGGAAATGGTTTGAGTAAATATAGTCCTCTACATAACTTTCTCTCCATTTTTAAAAATATTTCACTGGTCTAAGCTACCCAAATAATCCAGAAGAACAACAAAATCTACAACCATTTTTTTAAGGGGTTGTACAGTTTCGGGATACAAATTACAGGGCTGTTCTCCTTAAAAAATCAGTCGTTAAAATAAGAGGGCGCCCTCCAGACACTCAAGATTTAACAATTTGTATTCATCAACAAATGAGAATGTGATATGTTTGGGGTAATTAATCAATATTTTGTTGAATTATTGAATAAAAGTTGTTTCCAACATTTATTCCAATCTGATAATACTTTCTGAACCGATTTTGATAAAAAAACAAATTGATTCTGTCATTTAGGTTGTGTGCTCAGTTTGTTAATACCTCACATACAATATTTCTTGAAGGGCCATCTGTACCAAAACTTAACTATCCCTTTAATGGTTAAACATAAGATATCAAATTTGTCGTTAACTCGGTTTCCATGTTGTTGTTTTATTACATTTTATTTCACGTATTTGCATTTGCATTCTTTAAAAAGTCATTAATAGTAAACCAGTGGCGTATATAAGTGACGCATCGCATGTATCATGCCTAAAATATTATAAAGTGCTACATGTTTAAGTAACCATAAAACAGGTTCACAATTTTGTTCATACATTCATACAAAAATAAGATACATAGCCGAACAATAGCATATAAACAAAACACTCACTATGTATCATATACAAACTATGAACAGATATAACACACTATGCGTATAATTACCTGGTTCGGGTAAGTAATTGTTTTTGTTTCATATATGTGCATTAATATAAATGAGATCAATAGCAAAACAGTAGTATAAAGAAAAGCACATTCCATGAATCATGCACAAAATATGAACATATATTTCGCACTTTAGGTATGATATACAGGCATGAAATGTACAGTTATTTACAAAACAGGCAAATGAATGCTTGGACCATTCATGTAAAGCCGATCCACACATATTCCCGGGATTGAATCAGGGATACAGAATGGATGTGCCTTGATAACATCACCACTGGCTAGACAATATAACAAAGTCATTGTCTTGGTTACTTGACAGCCACACCATCACATCTGGTGACAGATTATTCCTCATCGAATCACGGATAGAAATTGACCCATTCAAAGAAAGAGCAGACAAATTTGATCAATTAATGTTTAATTAATTAATAACGCAATTATGCCAATGAACATTGAGCACTGCATGTAGCTGCTGCCATACCTGTATTTGCATATTTCAATTCACTACTCTACTTCATGTCAGATGTCTTTAAAGGGATAGTTGAGTATTGGTCAAACTTAACTTAAGTAACCAAAACCTGCACCATTACGGTACAAAGTAATAGTTATAACTTCACCATGCTCGAAAAGTATACACAATTACAAGCCCCTGTTATCACTGAAAGAGCCGTTACAACTCAAGAGGGCGCTATTTAAAAAGAATCATTGGTTTTAGCTTTTTTTCATACAAAATTGTGCATTTAATGTCTGTTAAAATAATGATTCAATAGAGATATCATCAACAACTTTTTTAACACTTTTTTTTTTTAAGTAGTCTTCGAGCATTTTTTGGAAATTTTTCTAAAAAGTCTTAATATCGCCTGGTGAACGCGGTGAAGAACATTTTGAATAAAAATATATTTATGGATATTTCAACCGTTTCTGAACGGATTTTGATCAAATAAAGTTTATTCTGTCATTAAAATTGTATGTTCTTTCGGATTTGACAGTCAGTTTTTCAATGTCTCACAAAAAATATAGGGGGACAGTTCGGAAAATACCAATACTCAACACTACCTTTAAGAACATAATTGGACATGTACAAATTATCGGGACAGTTTAATGAAATAGGGTCCCTCCTCTTGACATGCTTGAGCAGAATCACCTTAAGAACATGTCCCCATGTAAAGGGGGGGGGGGGGGGGGGGTGTGATTTTACACTTCCTTCTTTGTACCCTGGGCCCATGCAGTTGCTGAAAAAGTTACATTCGATTGTAAGGTTCCAGTTACTTGCACGTCAGGTCATGTGACTAAATGCGCAAAATTAATATGATTGGTTCAACGGTGCATATTTTCTGACTTGCAATTAATGGTTACAGTCGAATGGAACTCTTTTTGCGACGGGGTTCAGGTTGATGCATTCCTGCCTACGCTACCCTGGTAATCTACCTAGTCTGGGAGAGTTTTCAGCGCTGGCACGAGGGTCAGGACATCGATGTACTTAACCTGTAGGTCAGTCTTGACCGACTGGTAGAAGGACTCGGGTGCCGATGTCAGGTGGTTCTTCAGGCCAATGAGATGCGTGCCCACCAACTGCTGTGCAAGTTGGTTCCCCTGAGTGTTTATGCCGTTCTTCTTGAACCAATCCTGCACCGTGTCCGTGCTCCAACTCGATACATTCGTTGATGACGATGACGGATCTGCAAAAGGCGAATTTAAGATTCATGAACAGTTGTAAAAACTACAGTCACAGCTACTGATAACCGGTGGTAAAATTTAGTGTTATGTCCACTCGTTGGCTTCGATAATTGGGTACACATTTAATGTACCTGTACCTGACAAGAAAATATGTTTTACTAACTGTTGGCCTTGTGAATGAGAGATTATTTTTTACAACGTATTAAAACTATGATTTCTTTCTCTGAATTCTAGCCTGAGAGTCAGGGGCCTGTAACGATTGTAACCATTATAGTTATAGACTTGGTAAAATACTCACCAGCTACAGCTGCAGTGTGTCCATCATGTGACCTGCCGAGCCCTTTCAGCTCCTTGTCGACGATCTCGGGCAGCACTTCGGAGACCTCCTCGGGCCGCCCCACGGTGTAGTAGAGCTTCCCAGCCGTGACAAAGCCTAGCCAGCCCGATGGTTTGAACTGATCATCCACCTTCACGGGGACTATCTTCTTCTTGCACTGGTTCGCGTACACCAACTCTGTCAAAATATAATATTACACGTGAGTAGAAGAAATAACAGTAATGTAAAAAACTAGCCAGTCTAGTTGTCAAAGCTTAGACATATGTTAAACATAATGATGTGCATAAAGTATATTCGTTTTGATATCAAAGCCTTGGTTAGCAGTCAGGACAACTTTCGCAAAACCGCTATCGGCCAAAATAGCGGAAAAGCACTATTCCGCGATTATCACGTGACACGCGCATTTTCGGTTCCACGTGTTGTGGCAATGGGGATATTTGTGCAACGACTACATTCAATTAAATTACATTTATTTTCGCCCAATGTTCTAGACAGATCATCTAAATAGTAAATGTGTAGCATCCTTGATAATTAAACTAATGGTGTGTAGTTTGTCTAAATGATCTGGCCAGAACATTTTAAGAAAATCTTGCTTGATTATGCGGGTTCGTTTTTCAAATAAACGGTTGATTCGCGCATAGACTTACGCGACAGGTGTTTGATGCCTTACGAACTAGTACGGTGCGAAATAACGAGATAAAAGGAGGGAGCGTGTGAGAGAGGTGTATAGCTCGGCAAGATAAGAGAACGGCAAGATAAACTTAGCACGCGGAAGGCGAGAATGGCGGACATAAAGCTGCATATATGTAAAAAACGGCTGTACAAAATTCTATTTTCTTTCGATCACCGATAGTATCTAGCGACATTGATTGGAGAATAGTGGAAACCGCTATTTTCACGATAGTGGAAAAGCGAAAGTGGTCCTGACTGGTTAGTGAACTCTATTTGAATGCGTCTCTGTAATTCATGTATTGCATGCATTACTGAATTTAAAAGGTTGTTTTCATATGTTTAAATTCGTATCCTGTAGATTCACTATCGATTTGAATAACACTCGATATGCGTTAAGGGATATACTTCCAGATACCGTTATCTTTGCGCAGATTGAGCAGAATGAATACGCATCCACATTTGAACAATAATCCGTAATTTTTCAGGTTGACACTGTCGGCCCCTTATCCATATATATATTTAAGAGGCCCGGAAAAAATAGGCATGCACAGTTATCAGTCTAACCTGATCTACAACTCTGGCTCTCCTGGTATCCCTGTGAGATGCACGCTAAAACTACATCTGCCTTCTCCACGGCCTCTGCCATAGCACAGATTATGTCACCCGCTAAAATGAGATAGACCAGGGCCCCGTTGCAGAAAGAGATACAATTGGTTAAAAGAGAGATATCATGTGTACTGAATGCGCAGATCTGATTGAAACGTGCACATTTTCTGACCTATAATTGCAACTTACAATCGATTGCATCTCTTTCTGCAATGGTGCCATGGAGTGACAAATATATGCATATTTAGAAAACGATACGTACAGAGATATAGATACATCATTAGATAATAGCAATTACTGTCCACGTATTCGGGTCAAGCTGAAGTATGAAAACAAGATGACTGGAGATCATTTTATTAACAATAATTATGATCATTGCAAAACTTACTATCCAGATTATTGTCTAGATATATATTATAGATTGGTCCAATGTATTATTTTGTAGATATATGATTTTCTGATGAATGAAAATGATGAACGCCTACAAGAATATATCTGGTCTCCAACATCTAGGTGAAGTCTCAATAGGAAAAATACATTCGCAGCCCCAACCCCACCTATAACGCCAACTAATGAGAAAATATGACTAACATATCTGATCCTCGTCCATCCACACAGTGTAGCCTCTTTGCCTGAGCTGTTCCTTCATCTCTCTCATGACGGGCCTCGAAGTGTTCTCCCACTTGTAGCTGATCATGATGTGACCGGATTCTCCGGACCCACTCCCGGACGTGCCCCCACTACGTGTACTGCCACTGCGCACGGCCTCGGGAAGTATTTCGAACAGCGCCCCCTTCGATGCATTGCGAAGTCTATCGTCTGTGCTATGGATGTTCTGCTTGAGACCTTAAAAAAGGGTAATACGTGTTATAACTCATATTATATTCTGCTATACATATCCATACAAAAAAAAAATACATTCTTCTTTGATTTGACTTCCACAGATTTTAATTTGGAAAACAATAAGGATAACAAACAAAAAAATGCACAGGGTATAGTCACCAACCAAATTTACCAGTTTCAACCGTCAAGACCACTGTACGCCGTATACCTTGCACATGTAACAAGAAAAGAGGGTGCATGGGGAAGCAAAAATATATCTATTTTTTAGTAATTATATCTATATTATTGTAATACGCTTTGCTTATCACCTGGAAATGATTTGCCCTGACTGATAACCGACAATTAAACTGAGTTAGATGTATGTATTTATTTCTCACTCACTTGTTATGGTGTTGTGATCCTTCTTTAGCTGATCCTTGTTGCTATCTAAGAATCCCAATTGCCAAAGAGTATTCGTGGCGTGGATCTGTTCTTCCACCGAATTGCTTTTACCAGAAAGCATGGAACCAATGATCTGGATGCCGTCATTTTGTACTATCAGTCTTTTGTTCCCATCGTTAATGGCCAATTGTCCGATGCCCTGGATTAGCTCTGAGGCCGAAAATCGTGTAGATATGCCGTCTTCATGGCTTCGTAGGACAGCACGGTGTTCCTTGTTGACTAAGGAAACCCTCAGTGTGCGGGTAAGAAGCTCAATAGATTGCTCATTTGTTGGCAGGTCATTTGCGTGCTCTTTGCTTACCAAGTAAGCTGACACGAGGAATGACTTCATCTTTATTTGTTCGTCCTCGGACTCACTGAACCGTTGCAGCTTTGGCAGTATCCACCGATACTTTTCTCTGAGGGTTGGCACGTTTCGGACACAGTTGTATAGCAGGCTGAGCGCACGTAAGATCATACTTTGCACCCATGTACTATTGCATTTCATATCGCTCTGAGCGATCATCCATTTAATGACTGCCAAGAGGCAGTTCCTTTCGTCTAGGGCTTCTGAGAAAGCTGCTGATTTGTTCGCAAAACACCAGCTGGATGTTGTGAGTTTATAGAAGAAATTGAAATACCGTTTACTATAGTATGTGTGAGCCTCGTCATCTTCCTCCAATATCTGCAATGTCGGACTTGCCCATTTCTCCTTAAACATGGCACAGTAATCGGTTTTGCGTGCAATCCCATCACCAATTGTTTCGGCGAGTTTAATATTCTTACAATAGACCCTTTTGCATTTGTTTACAGCCTGCAAACACTGATCACATGGGAACTCACCGCAACTCCTTACATGTTCAACGTTCACTTGAATGCCGTCAATGCATTGCTTGACATATGCCGCATCAACCGTTTCATTAGTGTTAACACTCGCGCCACCCGCCATTCTGCGTCGTTATGTCAATATCAATATTTTCTATAAGAATGTTAATATGAACCTTCCTAATTCTACTGACCTCTAGAATAGCGTATACGGTATATGTATATATGGTTTAACCAGTTTAAACGTCACAGTTAAATGAGAAAGGCCGGAGGCGACCGAGGATGATATTATAATAAGTAATAACCGTGTCCAGTATGTCCAGTACTTGCATTGAGATCGATGAGTTGGAACGAATCCAATCAAGTGGGCGATTTGCTTGGGTCGGTTTTGAGTTCGTTGTGCTAGAACTTCACCACAAACTGATATTACATTTCAATCCGACCTGTAGAAGAGAAAGAAACAATGGTAGGTGTTAAGTGTCGATGTACATCATATCATATAATCTACAAATTGAGTTGTCTAGTTAGGATGGAGCCCTTTCCCCAGCTGCTCAATTCGCTCCTTAATCAGTCTCTTATTCAAGTATTCATAGGCTCCGGTTTATGCAAATGGCTTAGTTCAGTAGTTATAAGACGGTTGTCTTAGGTTGGCACGGAGCCACGGTGCGTTCCGCACATAGCGTCGGCAGCCGTTGGAAATTCAAAAGCTTTGTTTAGTAGTTACTAGCTCCTCGCGAGATAAGATAGGACAACTGTCTTACCCAAGACCATTTAATGTAACGAGGCCCTGGCTCCCACCAATACGAAGTTATTCCAACCATGACAATAACCACGACCTTGATTCCCTCAAGGTCAGAAGACCGATCAAAGTCACAGTGACATATAGAACACCAATAGGCCGTCAAGACCTCAAGTCGTTTCGTGAATGCAGAAATCTTGGAGCTTCTCGCTGCGTAATCGACGAACCCTTTGTCTTTCATTTGTTCGGCCAATGATGTTGGATTTACGCTTTGGAGAGGGAACGTGGTTATCAAAGGTCCTGTCTTTCAACACTCAGAACAAAAGGATGAATTTATAAGTGCAAATTTATGCAACTTTTTGTTGTTCATCGGTAGTTCGGACACATTATATAATCTTTATATTTAGTGTACAATGATTCATTAGGCGCAAAACAAAACAGGAAAAGGAATGAAGTTGGATCTAAAAAAATATATTTACCAACTTTATGATCAACAGTGTACCTAAAATACTTTGATTTAAATGACTCGTTAAGATCATCGGAAATAAAAGGTAACATATAAATATCATCGCAGAAGCCGAACTAAATGTAATAAACCCTCAATTTCATTATGACCGTGTGCATCATTAATGGAAATGGAGTCAAATAAACAGTTCACACCAGGAGCACGCTTAAATGGAGACCATCTGTTTCACTCGAAAACAATTAAGTTAATCACAATACAGTTGATCATCAACACATACGGAACCAATAGGGACGCATGCATGGTTCCAAATGCGCCATACGTCTGCGAGTGCGCCAATTATATACAGCGTACGTTTGGAGACATTAGAGGCTTTTCGCTGTGCTACGCGGCGGCTCTCACCGACGCAGGAACGATCTATTGGTACGTCGGCCGCGCTAAAACAACTCTGTTTTACAAGCCGTTTCGCTTATTTGATCAACGCGGCCGTAGACTCGGATGGTTGAACAGCTGGGCAGCACACTACACATGCACACTATACACTACACTCCACACACGTTGCGAGCGACGTTTGACCTCGCTACGAGCAGCGAGCGCTGCTGATTGGCTGTTTGCCGGATCGAGCGGTCTCTCAGCGCGGCCGCACAATTGACCAAAGACGGTCGGTGATAACAGTTCAGGAACGGAGGGATCGCTGATACTACAGGAAATTGGTGATTTTTGCACACGACACGTAGTTTGTACGGCCGCGTTGCGCTTGCGAAAAGCCCAAAATACAATCAAGGCAGACTCGTGTGTCCTAGACAGTATAGTATTCTTCTGCAGACTAATGAATACAGGTAACAGGTACTTTAGTATGGTGATGAGTTTTCAGTTAAGGAGTGGTCACATTAATTGGACACGACTCCCCACGACTAGACCCACGAATGCAGTACGCATTGGTACAAATCTATGGCAAGCCGTTTTAAAATCTATTCCTATTTCTTGATATCAATAATCTAATTATTGATATCAGTTTATTTCTTGATATCAAGTATTACCAATACAGAAAAGTATTTCTTGATATCAAGAATCCATTTCTTGATATCGAGAATGCACTTCTTGATATCAAAAATTCGATTTCTTGATATCAAGAATTGAATTCTTGATATCAAGAAATAGGAATAAATGTTAAAAACGGCTTGCCATTGATTTGTACCAATGCGTACTGCATTCGTGGGTCTAGTCGTGTCCAATGTGACCACTCCTTTAAATAATTTGTCTTGAACCCCGCCCACCTCCCCACACCTCAAAGGCCTCCGTGTGTAAATAAGTCACATAGTACACTCATTGCCTAGGGCATGCGCAAACTGTTACCCACAACACACCGACAATTCTACAATAGTCCAGTATTTCTGCTCTACTGTGAATATTTTTAATGTATACTTTTGATAGACGTACAAATAGACAAGTGTCCAATACAATGAAACAAGAAAGTGGCCCCTGCAGACAGTCTCCTGGTTCCATAAGTAGCCTACATAACACGATCTCTTCGTGGGATCAATGTTGGTAGACACAATAGGCAGGTGGGCTGCTATAGACAGGTGGCTGCGACATGTATGAGCCGTATATGACATATTATCGGGTAATATCCTTGTACAAATCGTTACAAATCTAAATGAATATCAACAAATACTATACAATACCTTTGATATACATTTATAACAAATATATATCCATAAAGCCATATTCAACATACGAAATCACTTACCAGAGTTGACTAATGTTCAAAGCTCGACAGGCCAGCAAAGTACATCACTAACCATGCTAACTCACTTGTTTGTATCTAAACATGGCAGAATACGAGGACTAGTGTTGTATTCAATACAGCTTATCTCACAATTGAAACAAATGGTATATGTTTACAGTTACCATGGGGACAGTGGCTTTGGCACGGTTGGTACGAATATTTCACCTATTGAAAAAATATAAACGATGTGCTGATGCACTCAATACAGCAAATTGCATCTATTGAAAACCTGTATTCGGTTAGCGTGCATCAATGACTTTATGTCGCCAATAAAAGGAAATATATAATTGTTTTATTACTGGAACTGTTATCGGTCGTGAATTGTATTATCGATGGCAATGCGCCGTAACGTGCTTGATGGATTGGGGTTCATGTTAATTATTGGGGGCATATTCTATGTATTTTTTTTAAAATTTGGTATAGGATTTGCCCTTGAGTTTAATAACTTTAATCAAATTATCATTGTTATCATTGATTTGTATGGGTGTAGACTCACATAATTATAATCATGATAAATATGATCATCCTGTGAATATGTGGTGTGGGAGGCATGTCATTATTGTAAATGATTATACAAATGCGTATCGTTCCAATAAACTCATTCCTCCCATTTAATACAAGTGCTATATAATCTCAGAACAAAATTGAGTCCGACCACGTACGATACGCCATCGAGTCGAGCCGAGTCCAAAGTTCGACAGGCAAGCAAATTACATCTCTGATCACTTATTTGTATCAGACAATTGCTAAAATGCGAGGTGTTGTAATAGAAACAGTTATAATATGTACTATTTCGTACCACTGTTGCAATTGATATCGACCATAACAATTATTTGTTTACCTTTACTATGGTAACAATGATGTTGACACGGTTGGCACGAATTTTCAATTTATTGGAAGATAAATTATAATCAATATGCAGATGCACTCTATACTGTAGCTGATGACATGAAGAATTATTTCGGTTCGCGTGTATCAATACACTCTGTAGACCATGTTAAATCGGAGCGTATGTACAGTGTGAACACACTTCGATATTGCTGAAATACGCAGTGTAAGTGCACTGTTTTTGACACAGGAAATTTCACACTCTGGCGACAGTGCTTTCATTGTGTGGTCACAGTGTGAGTCGGTTATCACACTGTTAAAACGCTCCAATTTAAGACAGTGTTCCACATTGTGAAAGAGTGTGTTAACAACTTGTTCACACTGTGGAACGCTGTGTTATATCCGGTAGGGCACTGACGTACCGGCGTGTTTGACGGATTGGGGGACATGCGAATTATTGGGAGCATAATCTTTTTATTTTGAATGGGATTTGCCCTTGCGTTTAATTAACCTTTATTTAATTATCGTTGTTACTATTGTTCTTTTTTGGTTAAGATTCACATAATTATAATCATGATAAAAATGATCATCCTGTGAATGTGTGGTGGGGGAGGAACGTCATTATTTGAAATGATTATACAAATACGTACCATTGCAATCCTCCCATTTGATAACAGTGCTATATAATTTCAGAACAAAATTGAGTCCGACCACCATACACCTCTGTATTATAACATAGTCCGGATTTCCCCTGTAGGCAATACGTACATTGCTGATTGGGGCACGCAAAATCATTGGAGGCACACCTTACGTATTTCCTATGTATTTATTTATTTTTCAAAAAAATTGTCCCCTTATGTTTCCTATTGTGTTTTTTCTTCAAATTGTTGGGGACACGTGCCCACCCCCCCCCCCCCCCCCCCCCGTCGCTACGCCGCAACAACGGATATGGGCTGCTGGGAGCTTACACAAATGAGTGCTATACTGATCATGAGCATCAGATAAAATATTAGGGGGTAAGGGCGTATTGTGAGATAAAAAATGTAATAAAACTGAGCCAATGTTTTACATGAAGTGACATTTAATACTATCATTTTAACCATCTTTATATGATATATTACGTTGACGGTGTGTGCTTCGGTATTTTACCTACTTTATAGAGCCATATCTGATTCAACGGTGTGTGCTTCGGTATGTTGCCTACTTTATATAGAGCTATATCTGAATCACAACAAAAAAATCACATGATTGCCCGTTACTTACAAAAACTCATATAATGAGTCCTGACATATGCACCAACTTCCCATGTGGAAATAAACCAATTCATATCAAGTCTTCATTCTAAGATTTTAACCGCTCAAAAAAACGATAAAAGTTTTTTTTTCAAAAGTGGTCAAGCATGTTTTTTGTTCCTGTATAAACAAAAATGCAATGGTCACACATTTTGTATGGCGCGAAAGGTCTCGCCAAGACGCATCTGCTCAAAGAAAAATCCAGATTGTAGGACCTTTCGAAAAATCAAATAGGTCTCAACATGCCGTGCATACTTTTCGTTGGAATCGACCATATATCTGTGTTATCATACTCACGTCAAAAGTTCATCGGTTTTGCTGTCACGTGTAGAATATCACTTAAATTCGGCTTATCAAACCTTATTCCTTTTCCAATGCCTTGCCTTTATAAGTTCTGACATACCAACGCTTAGATTGGCATATTTTGTACTCTTTGATATTTTCCAATTGGGCTTCCCATCAGTTAAAAAGATTTTAATGCAGTGGACATTACATACACGAACCTGGTTGCCAAAACAACAGGGAACAGGGGATGTTTCACAAACATTATGAATTGAAAATACCTCTAAGTTGGACCTAACAATTATGGAAAGCTATTTGTAGCCTTGGAATACAAAATACTCAAAAACAAAACCAAAACAGGTATTTGAAAACGAATACAAGTATTTGAAACTTCCAGCAAACAATTGTATCAATAACTTCAAGGCTCCTTTTTAATAACAAATATTACTAATTTGCAATAAAAATGTATGCCTTTTGAAATAAATGTTCAACAATTTTACATATAAACGAGCGGCTTTCCTTAATAGTTAGGTCCAAATTAGAGTTACGTTCAGCTATGAATCGTTGTGAAACAGCCCCCATGTTAACCATGGAGCAGAATGACGTGATTGAGCATTGAACTGCGACGTTCGTGGGAGAGATAAAAACAATGGGCTATTCACAGGTATTATCATGATTGTATTGAACTTCGGAGGGGGCATTATGAAATCAATACGAGCTCAAAAGATCAAATTGAAAAACTTCATTCAGAATGATAAATGTAAGCCGGATGAGCAGGAATATATCGCACGTAGGCTGTGAATTAAGGCCGGGTCACACATCGTCGGATAATGTTAACGCACGCCGGACGGAGAGCACAATTGTCAATCCGTTCGTTTCCGTTCGCATGCATTTCTTGCCCGTTTCTATTTAGGCGAATGCGGTCTTTGTCATGCGATGTCAGTTGTCTTATCCGGCGGAAAGTTGTGTGCCTGTGGCAATGGAGACCATTTTTTACCACCGAATAATTTGTTTCGCAATGTTTGTATCCGTCGGGCGTCCGTTTGAGCTGTTCGGTGAAATGTGACACCATCCTAACAAAGATACGATATTGTTTGTTGTTTAGATAATGGAAATATATACTAGCCGTAGTCGTAACAGTAGTTTCAGTTTAGTTTCATTAATCGAATGCTGACACCCACTCATATACACCAATATCAATACATTAAACAAACATAACCACACACCACCCTACCCCCCAAGTCACACACACACACACACACATACACCCTTGACTAATCACTTATAAAACAAAATGCATACATAGTTTAGTTTGGACTTTCAAATATTTTTGCTGATAAAAAGCGGTTAACCTCATGTAAGACCAAACCAACATAAAGTATAGCGACATTAAGAGTTAGCAATTCTGCTAAGTGCCACGCAAATGATTTACACGGTAAATTGTAGCAGTATGTATCCAATGGGATTAGATAAAAGAAATAATCAAGCATATCAACAATACTACATACAACATACATACATACTAAATATACAACAAATCATACGAATTTCAACTGAGGCGAACTACATATATTCATATTCGCAATTAGAAAGAACATAATTATTATTATTAAAGATTTAAACCAAAAAAAAGAATGTGTGAAGGGGAAAGAGATAAATATAACTCAAGGCCAGTATTTATTTCATTATATAGAACATATGCATGATCAATTTGTTTATAAAAAACGCATATATTGAACAATATTTATTATGTCTGCTATAAGAAAGTAGCATCAACTTTGACTCGCATAAATTTATACATTTGTGAATGTCGCAAACATAATATGTTTTTCTTTAAGTACAATCCTTTTGATGCAGTTCATGTTTTAAGCTACACTGCAATGCTTTTTAGTCTAAATCCATATTGTAAACCGAATATACAGAACTCACGCAACAACATAGTATTGAGCAATGTTTTAAACACAACATTGATTATAAAAACACTCTCATACTTCATAGAATAAAACAATAAAATCAAATACATACAGTAATGTACCATCATTGAAATTAGCATTTGTATGGATCAGAAGTTTGTGGTGTGTTGTTTGTAAGGGTTTGTTGATTTTCTTTCCAAATCATAGAAACATATTGTAAAATAGTTTCACGGGGACTTGATTTACAATACACTTTATATACAAACATGCCATACATCAATAAAAATGAGCAATCTTATACTTTAAATATACATATAATTGTTTTTGATTTCACACAAAAGAACAAAGTTTTGGAATTAAAGTAGAGAGAATGACGAGTACAAGAGAGAGAGAGGGAGATATGGAATTGATCTTGTGTGAAATATCCCCCCCCCCCCCCCCAGTTACGTACATATAAGAACAATTTGTATCAAATATCGAAATTAAAATTCATCTCGGACCATAAGAACTACTGTATTAATATCTCAACCTATTCATATCCACAATTAGGAAGATATAACATTAAAGTGTTTTTTAAGAAAAAATAGTGCGCAGAGAAAATAGATAAATATTGCATTTTCTATGTCCAAAGTGTCTTTATTATAGATCAATTGGTTTATTTGTACACAGGCAACACAATTATTGTACGATGATGTAAGATAATTGTATAAAGAGGCAGCGATAAAATGTATTTTTTCTCCACACACTAGGACATTATTTAGAAACGTGTGATATCAACATATTTTGTTTAACTTCGTTGTACACAACTGAACAGGGAAGTTATGTATTATAAATGTACAAATTTGTTTTTACGAATTTCTGGAATTGCTCAGCTTCATGCAAATGCCATCATATAAATTCATGCATGCCATCGCTCCTATCAGTGTTATGCCATTAACATTAACTCCATAATGTCCATCTAAGACAAGTGTAAATAATTCAAATTCAATTTATATTTGAATTAAATTTGTATTTTGTCTACCATTTACTTACATGCATCGACATTCGAACAAAACTAAATCACTGGCAATATAATACAAACAATATACCATACAAACATACGATATGACCAATGTCACATGAACAAGCATGTTAAAGGGATAGTTGAGTTCTGGTAAGGAGAGTACAGTTTGAGAGAAACTGAATTTTAGTAACCAAAACCTGCATCATTACATTACAAACTAATAGTTATAACTAGAAAGGAACACAAAATTACAAATGACGTAGTAAAGATCATGTTATCATTAAAAAAAAGAGCCGTTAAAACGTAAGAGGGCGCTCTCTAAACACTCATCGGTTTCAACCATTTTGAATAAAATATTGTGCATGTGATGCTTTGTTGAAATAGTGATTAGATAGAGAAATAACCAACAACTATTTAAATACCTATTTTGTAACTTTTTGAAAAGAGGAAGCATTTTTTTTATTTCAGCCGTTTCTGAACCGATTTTGATCAAACAAAGATGATTTTATTATTTAAATATTATGCTCTTTCAAATTTTACACTCAGTTTTTCATTACCTCACAAAAAATTAAGTAGTCTAGCGCCCTCTCTACCAAAACTCAACTATCCCTTTAACGTTATTTAATGTTAACACAATTTAACATAATTATGCAATTCATGACGAAAAATTCAAACGTGTGTATGTACTATTAATTTGCCATATTAATAATATGTAATCGAATAAATAATAGATAATTATAATTCATAATCAATCGTTGGCGTGTGCCATGTAGAACAAAAGTATTTATATAAAGTGAATATTATTTCTTATAAAAGAAGTATTACTAATCATGTATTATTTACATATAATACATACATACACTGCACAAATGGAATACTTCCTAATTAACCGGACAAGTGTTTTAATTTTAATGCAAAAAAGCAATTATTAAGTATATTGTTGGTAGTATTTCGCATATTAAGAATGAATGAAATCCTGTTCAGTGATTGGTCTACATAGCGTCATGTGACCAAACATAGTAATGCCCATGGATAAAAATGTGCTATGCGTAACGTCATTCATGGAATAGTAAATGCTATTCCGTGAATGACGTCATAGACGCCGGGTGATCATATTGAGCCCATAGAGATGCGTGTTATAAAACTTCCCTGCGAGCGGAGGTCTTGTTTTAGCTTGCGAAAGATGCTCGACGAGATTTCTCAAAGAGTTATTTAAAAAGAAATACAGCATATTTTCACCCGTGAATATCAATAAGTTTCAAAGAATATTCTAGAGATGCATTTCATGTATAACGTAGCGGTATTCGAATTTAAAAATTCCGACAATGGTGCACATTGTGCATCGTTGTCCTTCTGTGGTCGTGATACTAATTCGTCATTTAACAATTGGCCGCGGTGTGCACTGCACTAGCTGTATGTAATGTACGAATAACAATTTTCTCCATACAATTACACGTGTGTAGTATGTAAAGCAGGTTAATTATTCACTTTGATGCGCGCGTTTTGCATTTTGGTGCGCATTAGTTGTTAAGGCGCGTAACCATGAATGGAAAGATAGCGCAATACGCGCTCTGCGCTAGGACTATTGCGCAAAGGGGGTCAGTGTCACACACAGAAAATAGTCAGTGGAATGATGGTTCCATGATCAATGTTTTGTTTTTCTTTATATTTTTCTTTAATTTAATTGAAATCATTTATGTTTGCGATGATTATGATTATGCGCAGGATATAAAACAAATATATTATGCACTATTTCGAGCCACTAGTGAAATTATAATAATTTCAACTAGAGGCTCTCAGAGCATGGTATATTTGTTTATTACAGAATAACAATACCAATCGAAATAACTTTCTTTAATGCCAAAGTAAAAACGGATGTGCATACAACTTTAATCATACACGTTATACAAATTTATTTATAAGACAAGTAACTATTTACGGTATTGTATGCTCCTTGAATACCTGTAGTGGAAATGGTTTGAGTAAAAATAGTCCTCTACATAACTTTCTCTCCATTTTTAAAAACATTTAACTGGTCTAAGCAACCCAAAAAATCCAGAAGAACAACAAAATCTAAAACCATTTTTTAAGGGATTGTACAGTTTCCGGATACAAATTACAGGACTGTTCTCATTCAAAAATCAGTCGTTAAAACAAGAGGGCGCCCTCCAGACACTCAAGATTTAACAATTTGTATTCATCAACAAATAAGAATGTGATATTTGGGGGTAATTATTCATTTTTTTGTTGATTTATTGAATAAAAGTGGTTTCCAACATTTATTCCAATCTGATAATACTTTTCAGCTTTGTATATATTTCAGCTGTTTCTGAACCGATTTTGATAAAGTAAAGTTGATTCTGTCATTTAGGTTGTGTGCTCTTTCGAACTTTACACATTCTTGAAGGGCCATCTGTACCAAAACTTAACTATTCCATTAATGGTTAAACATAATATATCAAATTTGTCGTTAACTCGGTTTCCATGTTGTTGTTTTATTAAATTTTATTTCACGTATTTGCATTTGCATTCTTTAAAAAGTCATTAATAGTAAAACAGTGGCATATATAAGTGACGCATCGCATGTATCATGCCTAAAATATTATAACGTACTACATTTTTAATTAACCATAAAACAGGTTCACAATTTTGTTCATACATTTATAAAAAAATAAGATACATAGCAGAACAATAGCATATTAACAAAACACTCACTATGTATCATATATCATCAACTATGAACAGATATAACACACTATGCGTATAATTACCTGGTTCGGGTAAGTAATTGTTTTTGTTTCATATATGTGCATTAATATAAATGAGATCAATAGCAAAACAGTAGTATAAAGATAATGCACATTCCATGAATCATGCACACAATATGAACATATATTTTGCACTATAGGTATGATATACAGGCATGATAGGACAGGTACAGTTATTTACAAAACAGGCAAATTAATGCATGGACCATTCATGTAAAGCCGATCCACACATATCCCCGGGATTGTATCAGGGATGCAGAATGATGTGCCTTGATAACATCACCACTGGCTAGACAATATAACAAAGTCATTGTCTTGGTTACTTGACAGCCACATCATCACATCTGGTGACAGATTATTCCTCATCGAATCACGGATAGAAACTGACCCATTCAAAGAAAGAGCAGACAAATTTGATCAATTAATGTTTAATTAACTAATAACGCAATTATGCCAATGAACATTGAGCAGTGTAGCTGCTGCCATACCTGTATTTGCATATTTCAATTCACAACTCTATTTCATGCCAGATGTCTTTAAAGGGATAGTTGGGTATTGGCACTGGCGTAGCGAGTTACGTAATACCTATTCAACTGGGGGGGATGTAATCCGATGAATGAATAGCTCATCCCCCCCCCCCCCCCCCCCCCCCACTTGAATGGGTATCAATGTCATGTCTACGCCCGTGGGTATTGGTCAAACTTAACTTTAGTAACCAAAACCTGCACCATTACGGTACAAAGTAATAGTTATAACTTCACCATGCTCGAAAAGTATACACAATTACAAACCCCTGTTATCATTGAAAGAGCCGTTACAACTCAAGAGGGCGCTATTTAAACAGAATCATTGGTTTTAGCCTTTTTTCATACAAAATTGTGCATTTAATGTCTGTTAAAATAATGATTCAATAGAGATATCATCAACGACTTTTTAAAAACCTTTTCTTTTTTTTAAGTAGTCTTCGAGCATTTTTCTAAAAAGTCTTAATATCGCCTGGTGAACGCGGTGAAGAACATTTTGAATACAAATATATTTATGGATATTTCAACCTTTTCTGAACTGATTTTGATCAAATAAAGTTTATTCTGTCATTAAAATTGTATGTTCTTTCGGATTTGACAGTCAGTTTTTCAATATCTCACAAAAAATATCGGGGGACACTTCGGAACATACCAATACTCAACACTACCTTTAAGAACATCATTGGACATGTACAAATTATCGGGACAGTTTAATGAAATAGGGTCCCTCCTCTTGACATGCTTGAGCAGAATCACCATAAGAACATGTCCCCATGTAAAGGGGGGGGGGGGGGGGGGGGGGGGGGGGGGGGTGATGTGAATTTACACTTCCTTCTTTGTACCCTGGGCCCATGCAGTTGCTGAAAAAGTTACATTCGATTGTAAGGTTCCAGTTACTTGCACGTCAGGTCATGTGACTAAATGCGCAAAAGTAATATGATTGGTTCAACGGTGCATATTTTCTGACTTGCAATTAATGGTTACAGTTGAATGGAACTCTTTTTGCGACGGGATTCAGCTTGATGCATTCCTGCCTACGCTACCCTGGTAATCTACTTAGTCTGGGAGAGTTTTCAGCGCTGGCACGAGGGTCAGGACATCGATGTACTTAACCTGTAGGTCAGTCTTGACTGACTGGTAGAAGGACTCGGGTGCCGATGTCAGGTGGTTCTTCAGGCCAATGAGATGCCTGCCCACCAACTGCTGTGCAAGTTGGTTCCCCTGAGTGTTTATGCCGTTCTTCTTGAAACAATCCTGGACCGTGTCCGTGCTCCAACTCGATACATTCGTGGATGACGATGACGGATCTGCAAAAGGCGAATTTAAGATTTATGAACAGTTGTAAAAACTACAGTCACAGCTACTGATAACCGGTGGTAAAATGTAGTGTTATGTCCATTCGTTGGCTTCGATAATTGGGTACACATTTAATGTACCTGTACCAGACAAGGAAATATGTTTTGGTAACTGTTGGCCTTGTGAATGAGAGATTATTTTTACAACGCATTAAAACTATGATTTCTTTCTCTGAATTCTAGCCTGAGAGTCAGGGGCCTGTAACGAGTGTAACCATTATGTAATAGACTTGGTAAAATACTCAGCAGCGTGTCCATCACGTGACTTGCCGAGTCCTTTCAGCTCCTTGTCGACGATCTTGGGCAGCACTTCGGAAACTTTCTCGGGCCGTTTCACAATGTAGTACAGCTTTGCAGCCATGATCATGCCGAGCCATCCAGATGGTTTGAAATGAGGATCCACCTTTACGGTGACTATCTTCCTCTTGCACTGGTTCGCGTACACCAACTCTGTCAAAATAAAATATTACACGTGAGTAGAAGAAATAACAGATGTACAAAACTAGCCAGTCTAGTTGTCAAAACTTAGACATATGTTAAACATAATGATGTGCATTAAGTTTATTCGTTTTGATATCAACGCCTTGGTTAGTGAACTCTATTTGAATGCGTCTCTGTAATTCATGTATTGTATGCATTACTGAATTTAAAAGGTTGTTTTCATATATTTAAATTCATATCCTGTAGATTCACTATCGATTTGAATAACACTCGATATGCGTTTAGGGATATACTTCCAGATACCGTTATCTTTGCGCAGATTGAGCAGAATGAATACGCATCCACATTTGAACAATAACCCGTAATTTTTCAGGTTGACACTGTCGACCCCTTATCCATATATATTTAAGAGGCCCGGAAAAATAGGCATGCACAGTTATCAGTCTAACCTGATCTACAACTCTGGCTCTCCTGGTATCCCTGTGAGATGCACGCTAAAACTACATCTGCCTTCTCCACGGCCTCTGCCATAGCACAGATTATGTCCCCCGCTAAAATGAGATAGACCAGGGCCCCGTTGCAGAAAGAGATACAATTGGTTAAAAGAGTGATATCATGTGTACTGAATGCGCAGATCTGATTGAAACGTGCACATTTTCTGACCTATAATTGCAACTTACAATCGATTGCATCTCTTTCTGCAATGGGGCCATGGAGTGACAAATATATGCATATATATTTAGAAAACGATACGTACAGAGATATAGATACATCATTAGATAATAGCAATTACTGTCCACGTATTCGGGTCAAGCTGAAGTATGAAAACAAGATGACTGGAGATCATTCTATTAACAATAATTATGATCATTGCATACTTACTATCCAGATTATTGTCTAGATATATATTATAGATAGGTCCAATGTATTATTTTGTAGATATATGATTTTCTGATCAATGAAAATGATGAACGCCTACAAGAATGTATCTGGTCTCCACCATCTAGGTGAAGTCTCAATGGGAAAAATACTTTCGCAGCCCCAACCCCACCTATGACGCCAACTAATGAGAAAATATGACTAATACATCTGATCCTCGTCCATCCACACAGTGTAGCCTCTTTGCCTGAGCTGTTCCTTCATCTCTCTCATGACGGGCTTCGAAGTGTTCTCCCACTTGTAGCTGATCATGATGTGACCGTATACCTTGCACATGTAACAAGAAAAGAGGGTGCATGGGGAAGCAAACATATATCTATTTTTTAGTAATTACATCTATATTATTGTAATACGCTTTGCTTATCACCTGGAAATGATGGTCTAGTGAGGATTACCTTTTGATTTGCCCTGACTGATAACCGAAAACTAAACTGAGTTAGATGTATGTATTTATTTCTCACTCACTTGTTATGGTGTTGTGCTCCTTCTTGATCTGATCCTTGTTACAAGCTAAGAATCCCAATTGCCAAAGAGTATTCGTGGCGTGGATCTGTTCTTCCACCGAATTGCTTTTACCAGAAAGCATGGAACCAATGATCTGGATGCCGTCATTTTGTACTATCAGTCTTTTGTTCTCATCGTTTATGGCCTATTGGCCGATGCCCTGGATGAGCTCTAAGGCCGAAAACGATGTTTCTGGATTCACGGTGCACGATGCACGGTGTTCCTTGTTGTCTAAGGATTCACTCAGCATCCAGGTAAGAAGCTCAATAGATTGCTCATTTGTTGGCAGTTCATTCGCGTCCTCCTTGCTAACCAAGTACGCTGACACGAGGAATGACTTCATCTGTATTTGTTCGTCCTCGCGACTCACTGAACTGTTGCAGCTTTGGCACTATCCAACGGTATTCTGCTCTGATGGAAGCTGCATTTCGAACACAGTTGTGAAGTAAGCCGAGCACATTGCGGGCGATATCTTTCCCCCATTGTGTATTGCCATTCTTGTCGTATAGAGAGATCACCCAGTTGGTGACTGCTGAGATGCAGTTCTCTTTACCCATGGCTTCTGAGAAAGCTGCCGAGTCATAAGATACATTTATACTTAACAATGTGAGTTCATTGAAGAATTTGTAACACTCGTTATCAACTCTAATATCCTCTAATGTCGGCGATTTAGGACTTGCCCATTTCTCCTTAAACATGGCAAAGAACTCGGTTTTTGCTATCTCATCTGCAATTGTTACCTGGAATGTATCATTCTTAAGATATACCTCATTGCATTTCGTTACAGCCAGCAAACACCGATCACAGGGGAAATCATCACAACTCATTATATGTTCAATGTTCTGTTTAATGACACCAATGCATCTCAGTACATCGGCATGATCGGTAGTATTATCAGTGCTCTCACTGGCGCCTCCCTCCATTTTGCCTCGTTATGTCAATAATTGGTGTTTTTTTTAAGGTTACCAAAATGTGCAATTGAAAATGTAGTGCTTGTTTTAAATGCGCAATGATAAACGTAGGACCACTCCCTAATTTTAGTGACTTCCACACTAACTTGGCTAGTACATGTTTGTTTGAAGCAGTTTAAACGTACAGTTCGAAGAGAAAGGAGAGCGAACGCTGGTTACATTATACCAAGTAATAACCGTGTTCAGTACACAGGGATACGTGTATTGAACTCGATGAGTTGGAAATAATCCAATCAACTGGCCGATTTGGTTGGGTCGGTTTTGAGTCTGCTGTCCTAGAACTTCACCGCACAGTGATGTTACATGTCAATCTGATCTGTAGAAGAAAAGATATAATTGTAGTTGTTAAGTGTCAAGTACATCATATCATATTATATGTTATGGTATTGTCTTCACAAGATGGAGACCTTTGATTTATCACCTATAATTATTTAATTTACAAATTTTTGTAATAAATCTGTGTTGAACTTCATCTTACACGTCTATGAACATGAAGTAAGCCTTATTCCCATTTTTTTTCAATTCGCTCGTGAAGTAGTCCCTTACTTAAGAATCTCGGGCTCCCAGCAAATCGACGTTATTTCAACCATAAACACCCTGCCAGAAAGAACAAACTCATCCACAGTGTGAACGCAGTGTGGACCACAATATTACATTCGAGCGTTTTCCCAGTGTGAACACACTGTGAACACAATTAGTCAAGGGCAATATCGCAACATTTCCTCCGTTCTCAATTTGTATTAGGTGCTCTCACACAGACTGTGTAACTCATCGATTTAATTGTGTGTTCACATTGTGTTCACAGTATGAGTTGGCTTTCACACTGTGATAACGCTCAAATTTAAAATGTAAAACAAAAACTAAACTGAAAATCCTGTTATGAATTCGACAGTACAAATATATTTCCATAAACTAAAATAACGCTGTCAACTATCCTACTATGATTGGGTCTTTGTAATAAACCGCGTGCGTACAACTTCGTCTTGTCTTGCTTTCATTAGTCACAAATTAAATACTTCAAATATACATTTTGAGCTCGTATTGACCAGGTAAAGCCAAGTGTCAGTTTCCATTACGCGAATTTCACTTCTCAATTCTCAATCAAATTATTCTGTTTCATAATTAACCTGTTCCCTGTAGATTTTGCAATCCCAATAGGATAAAACTCATTTTAAATTATTCAAAACGTGGTCCACACTGTGTCACACACACTGTGTTCACAATATAAATGAATGTGTTCTTTCCAACAGGGAATGACCACGACCTCGATTCCCTCAATGTCAGATTAAACAAATCGATCAAAATATTTGTTTTTAGAAAAGGGTTAAGGCCATGTATCTCAACCTTATAGATAACAATTGCAGTTAAAGGAATAGTTGAGTTTTAGTAGAGATGGCGCTACACAAAATAATATTTTGGGAGATAATGAAAAACTGAGTGTCAAATTTGAAAGAGCATAATATTTTAATGACAGAATAAATATTATTTGATGAAAATGGGTTCAGAAATGGCTGAAATATCCATAAACTTAATCATTTCTAATCAATGTGGGGCCCCACAATTATTATAGAAGTTTGAACCAGCCGTTAGAAAAATCTTGAAAATGCTTCCTCTTTTCAAAAATGTACAAAAGAGGTTTTAAATAGTTGTTGATTATGTCTTTATGGAATCGCTATTGCAACAAAACATCACATGCACAATATTTTATTTTAAATAGATGAAACCAATGAGTTTTGAGAGAGTGCCTTTTTTAGATCTAATGGCTCTTTTTGAATGATAAAAGGCTTTTTACTGAGTCATTTGTAATGTTTTATTCCTTTTGAGCATGGTGGAGTTAAAGCTATCAGTTTGTAATGTAATGTTGCAGGTTTTTGTTAATAAACTTCAGTTTTACCAAAACTGTACTCTCTTTACCACAACTCAACAATCCCTTTAATAATGTTTAGAAGTAAAATGGTTCTATATTCAAATACATCAAATTTTATCACATTTTGTTTTCATTTTGCGGTTAATTCGCACGCTACATAAGCAGGCCTGTAATTTGATCATTATTGTTATTGGCCGCTTCTTGACATTGGGAAAATACGTTGCAAATAAGCCATACCTTGACATCATTCGCTGTTAGTATATATTGAACTCTCCAATGTCTCAACTAGCATGTGTAAACATTTAATTAGGGACATTCAGACCAATGATTATCGTTTTTTCTTTCAGTTTAAAGCCCAATACCAGTTGTGGGAAAGTAGCCGAAAACATCTATATCGATCAATATTGTTGAATAAGTAATTAAAACGGGCTTGTGTGGTAAAATCCGAACCTAAGCATATATTGGAAGAAATCCAATGCCCGCCCATGAAATATATAAATCCACCACCCGTTCGCACCTGTCCGCGCCGCTAGCGCTGGGCTGGATATATCGACAAGCCTGGTACAAGCCTGTAAAGCGAAGACCTCGTGTAGCGCACGAGGTTATTAAATGTTGCACGTAGTGTATGGGCGATTCAACGTTGGCGGTACGATTTACAGTAGATCCGTTTTATAAATTTGCAAATATATCAATTAGTAGGCGGTTTCTTGGTCAAATTTGTATAATGCCATATTAGTAACATTATATTCGTTCACATGGTTGGTATTAAGAGCGTACATTTCGTTTTGGAAAATTGATCAACAGTTACGAGTGGGTCTATACAATTTTGTGAAATGAAAGAGAATATAAAATCCTAACATATTCATCTATATTGCGCCTTTTCAAAGTGTCACAACGTGTTTTGCATACAAACAATATAATGATTACAATAACAAAATACCCTTTAAATTGAATTATAAACTACATGTATTTAAAATAAACAACTAATACCAAAAACATCACCAAGATAGAATATTCAGAATGACAATCGGGAGTTCAACATTTGAGGGAGATTGTTGAACATTTGAGGACAAGGTATTCTAAAGCTTGTGGCCAAATACAGACAATACTCGATCATCCAAAGGTGTATGAAGTGTGGCATCAATTTCCCGATCAAAACCCAATGTATCATATATGTAAACAAATATGAATATTAACATTTTGATCGCCCATGATTACAGGAAACATTACATCAACCTTAAAAGTATCATATTGGGCCGAATTTCTTAAAAACTAGCAATTTTTTTATCTAGAATTGTGCTTGAATCGGTGTTCATATAAACAAGCAATAATACTGACAATAGTTTGCTTGCAAGCACAATCAATTGCTTGTCAAGGATAAACTTTGTCAAGGATAAGCTTGTCAAGGATAAAATCTTTTCTATGAAATTATCACATATCATTCTCAAGAACTTTACAGTAAAATTGGTAATTATGATTAAGGCATCTAACATTACTTTTTGGCGAAAATATAACAATATTGGATAAGTTTTAATATAAACTAAAGGGATGACTACAGTTTTGGTCAAACCGAATGTTATTAACTAAAATTTTCAACCTATGATTACAAAGTATAAGTTGTAATTCCATCATGCCCCAAAGTAGAAATACTTCCAAACAGCTTAGTAAAAATAATGTTTTCATTCAAAAAAGCACCTGCTGAAACACAAGATGGCGCGCTCCAAATGCATACTGGTTTCAAGTTAATTAAACTATTAATTTTGTATAACAAATATCTAAATGTGATGTTTAGTTAGAATGATGATTAAAAGGGACAGACCCTCATTTGCAAGCCAAATTTCAAAAGTTGGGAAGTTATTATCTTATACGAAATAAAATGTCAGTTAATAGCATGCCTGAAATAATTAGGGCTTGGAATCTCTTTTTTGTGGAGTTATAGACCTAAAACTAATAAACCGTCGTCCAACGTGTAATTGTGCATTATACATGTATTCACCCGGTGAGAAAGTTCGCACACGGATTTCACGGAGTACCACATCGCTATGCGTGACCCCTACGTGACCCGCGCTAGCTACGTGACCCGCGCACTAATCACAACGGCGTAAGCGAATACTAAAACAAAATAACCAAACCTCGCTTAAACTGACTACATTTAAAGGGAAAGTCGTACTTTTACAAAACGTCTGAACAGTTTCCAGTTGACGGATGGGGATGAATGAAACACACACACACACACAATTAGAACGAACAGCCCTGTAATCGGTCAATAAAAGAGTTTAACTGATTTAGCATAATACTACAACTATACAGAGCGTATCAAAAAAAGCGTTACACTTTTGAAAAAAATATCAAAACTACATTTGTATATACTTAGAAGATTTGTTCATGTCGATGGATGCCTAATGGCCTAATTGGCAACAGCTTTGTTCACGTAGTATAAGTAATATTGCTTAGGATACCCGTTGAAATTCAAAATTAATCTCAAACAAATATTATTTCAAAACAATTTTGATATCAAGCAATTCAACAAACAGAAAATCACTTACCAGAGTCGGTATTAGGGCGAGCCACTTCGGGGTAGTTAGATTGGAGATCAACGACACAGACTTAGCCCATGTTTGTGCCAGAATCCTGAGTGGGAATGGTGACGGGTGCGGTCGTGGCTAACATCGAGACAACTTAGCTTTGGTAAACACTGTCGCATTGCGCTGCAGCAGAACACATCCAGAGCGTGAAGCAGACGTGGATGGGGTGATTTGGGCCCGTGCCAATTTATATGATCGAATCTGTGTTGTCGCATTGAAATACATGTGTGTACTTTGTTTTTCTTTTCTGTATGTTGTACTTATTTGGATTGTTTTGTTTTTTGGAGGTGGGTGAGTGCATTATTTGCAAACACTGCATCCGATGATGTAGCTACAAGGAAAGGGGATTTGAAGGGGGGCACGTATAATTTTCGCTTAAACGAAATATAAGAAGCAATGCGAAAATCATGAATGAAATTAATAACATACAAAGAGGGTCTTTGCAATGAGTTTGCGTGTCTTGGACTTTGACTATAGGGTAAGCATACCTCAGTAAAGTGGTATAACATTCACGTTCGGTGTCAATCTATGGGCGGATACTTGCCGATAAGTGTATTTTTTTCCTATCAAATCTTCTATACTTCAATTTTGAATTCAAAGTCTGTAACTTGCTCACTTGTCTTCCTGCATACCAAGGGTGTTTCGCTAAGATCCTACGTTATAATAATAATTGTATTCAACAAAATGTCATATTCACAGCTACAAGCTGAATTGCAGTGTTATTTGCAACAATATTTACAAATATCAAAATATATTAATGAACTCACGAGGTACAAACAAACGTTAAAGGGATAGTTGAGTTCTGGTAAAGAGAGTACATTTTTGGTCAAACTGAATTTTAGTACGCAAAACCTGCACCATTACATTACAAACTAATAATTATAACTCCACCAAAGTAGTGCATTTCGCCAATAATGTCTTCTTTTAACTACTAGGCAGTAGGACGTGATTGAGCATTGAGATGCGAAGTTCGTGGGTGGGAGACTTACAATGGGCTTTACACATGAGGTGTATTGTGTTGAACTTAGGAGAAGCACAATGACACAAAAACGAGCTCAAAGGAGTAATCAGGTAATTGATTTATTAATTAATTAATAAAGGACCAACGGGATATTTATGGTTTCAGGTCATGGACATCAACGGGAGGGGAAGGGGGACATGACCTCCCATGTATGCACGTGGAGGGGTTTGCAACCCTATGTTTATGCAAGTTTTGATTCCATATATTGCACTATACACTAGGTAAATTAGCGTCTTAGGCATGCACCAGATTTCATAATTCCAAGTTAAAACAAAATGCAAAAGCTCCGTGCCGTGGAAGAGGAGACACCCACTCAAACCCTAGACCTTACTCGCTTCTCTCACACGTTGGTTAAGCTCTCGGCGCCCTTGTTTTAGTTTATATCAGTCAAACAATAATACGAGCAACGCGAAGATGAGCTTATGTTGAACTCTTTGTTTGTATTTAACACTAATCATAAACAATGCCAATGTAATAAAGTTTGAAACAAATTAAAAACAACTTTAATTAAACACAGAGGAGCTCCCGGGAAGAAACATAACAATTGGCTTGGCATGAGGTATACTGTTTTGATGTTCAGGTGGGGCATAATGCATTCAAATGCGAACCTAAAAATAAAAAAATTATATTAATAATTGACGACTGACGAAAGCAAGACCAACGGAAAGATGTGTAACGCATGTATCATTATGTTACGATACCAATCGGATTACTGAAAGCGTTTGGGGTTTAATTCAAACAAATGTTACAGTAGAGCAACTGTACTTTTCACACTAGTTTTGAGATCATATAAGTGAGATTATAAAGGGGAAAACCAATTATGCTAAACAGTAATGTTATTACTGTACGTTCAATATTAATTTTAGAAGTAGTATTATTATTATAATTGTTATTATTATTATTAGTAGTAGTAGTAGAAGTAGTAGAAGTAGTAGTAGTAGTAGTAGTAGTAGTAGTAGTAGTAGTAGTAGTAGTAGTAGTAGTAGTAGTAGTAGTAGTAGTAGTAGTAGTTGATAGAGAAGTAGTATTGTAGCTGTAGACGTGTATTAGGTGGCAAATTCGATTTATTTATTTTTTTTTTTTTTATGAATAAAAATAATGACGCTTTTCAAACAATAATTGGCGTGCCCATTCAATAAGTTCAACCACTCTAAGTCAATGAAGATATGAAGATAGATGTATATAAGAACAAGATTAGCGTGTGCAGCATTTGACTGACTGTTGCGCTGAATTATGTCTGATTGTGATATATGTTTGGTTATGTTGGCAATTTTTGTTTAAAGGGTACCACCACCCAAAAATAATATTCGTACTAAAGAAAGGTAACATATTTAGTATTCCATTCCATCAACAAGTTCACAAAAATATGTTTCCAGAAAAAAAAAATTTGGAAACGCATCACCATTCTAAAGCATGCGTTCATGCGGTCTGAATTACGTAGACTGCTATGTATGCGGTGAATTGCAATGTATGCAGAGCGAACGAATCGCCCGGGAATCTATTGTTTACAAACGTGCGCGTGAATAGCATTGGCGCACTCGCAAATGGCTGGCCTGTATGGAACCAGGAAATAGCAGTGGTTCCGTAAGTGGTGGAAATTAATTGCTTTGTTTATGAATTACACAATCCTTTGCAAAATGTTGGGTATCTATTTGATATCACAAAACGGTACCAAAACATATAATAATATGTTGTTCTTTGCCTGGTGGTTCCCTTTAAACTTAAAATCAGAAGAGTAGGCCTAATCGAAATTAGAAAAATAACACTTTTCTATTTTTATCTTCCAATGAACCCGTCAGTTGATTTTTCTTTCTATATATCTTTTTCATTGCCCCTCATTTGTGTATCCACTGACCCTTTTTTGTCTTGTTCAGCTTACCATTTCCTCTGACATTTGTTTATATGGATCCATCAATCATGCTATTGTAGTATTTGGAACTACACAAACATACACACGTGCACTAAAAAAACATAATGACAAACCCCTACCCTAACAAAGTCATGCAAACACAGATCATAATACAGATTAGAAGCCCGCCCACAGACACACACAACCTTTACACACACACATAAACAAGAGCACAAATACAAATCAACACAAATGCATATGCACATACACACAACCACACACACAGACTAACATCCACGTACGCACTCCCTCTTTCACACACACACACACACACACACACACACACACACACACACACACACACACACACACACACACACACACACACACACACGTAAACGTAAACGTACGCATAAGCAGTCAAACGAACGGTCATAGTTTAGGTACGACTTACAAATATGTTTACCAAAGTGTTCTTTACCCAATTATGTATTGACTTAACAGAGGGGGCATAGATCTCCAAAGCTACATGTACTTACATTGTGATCAATAATATTGTTTTTTTGTCCTAAACCATGGAAAGATAATCTAATAAAAAGGAAAATTAAGCATGAAGAATAAAAGAACATTACGTTTAGATTATTTTAAAGTTTATTGGCACAACTAAATAAAGAACACAATTTCGCTTTTACACTGCACAGACAAGAGTGACCTTCGATCAAAAGATGTATGAAGAGTTTACTGGTTAAATGGCAAAACATTATTTCGCATTAACTTTGAATAATAACGTGTGTAATCAAACGACGTGGTAAATTAAGCTACAGGAATATGAAATTCGATGCTCCATTATTTGCTTATGTAATTTGAATTCATGTTACATTCGAAAGATTATTGCATTACATCAATTACACCTTCGTGTTTAAAGAGGAGATAGCAAATCAATATACCACGGAACTCATGTATGTATTTGTTGAAAAATAGAAAAGATGTTCATACTTGCTATGTAAAATTTGGCTGACAATTATATTTTATCACTTAATTGAAAATAGATCTTTTAAATTTCATATTCTGTAGCATATCTCCCCTCCATTTATATTATAAACCCAATATAATATGTTCATGTTCATAATAGTTCTACTTTGATTAAATTCATTTAAACAAAATTATTTACTTAACTTTTTTACATGGCACAATGATACACACCAAAGTTAACTATTTGTACCATCATAACATACAGCATTGGTATTTAAGGCTTACTTTCAGATTGGTTACTTGATTTTCTTTCCAAAATCAGATAAACATTATACAAATTAACTGCTCAACTTAGCTTCTCGTGTAGATGGTCAAACAAAGCATAATTTTACATTTTACATGTTTAAGTGTCCCTCAGTGACACGGCCAAAACACCGTATTTAAACACCGATAAAGATAAACAAATTTTAATTTCAATTTTAAATGTATATCATTTGAGGTGAACTTAACACGGATAAATGCAGAAAAAAAATGAAAGATGTCACAAATATTACTTATACATGTGATTATAGTTCTAGTCAAACTGATTTTCAGTAACTAAGACTGGTAGTTATAATTTAAAAAATTATAGTTAATTACAATTTAACGGCTTGATCTAATGAAAGACAAACATTTAAACAGCCATCGTTTTTTAACAGCCGCTAATGGGACTTCGTGACATTGTCCAAAATTCTCAAAATCCAACTGGAATTCGAGCGGTTCCATCATACCTTGTTGTATTCGGATTAACAAAACAAGCATGGACATGTTGTTTTCGAATTTTCCTTTCGTTAAAATGATATCTACAATTATTGAAGTGTTCAGATGTAAAGTTATCCACTGGACCGTCAAAACCGTGTACAAAATGAGTGCAACGAGTTAGTGAATATCACTTTGCATGTTTATAAATAAAACTGAGACACCCAGTAGACATATCAGCTAAGAACAATATACATGTTATCAACCACTCATCACCTTTTGCACAGTCATGTCAACAAAGTTACTAGGTCACTTTATTATAAGAAAATGTCCTTCAGACATATACAAGTTTCACACATTTCTTTAACAAAATGTGAATGGGATGTTGAGTTAATTAACATAGAAACTTTGGTACATTTCCAAAATGTGTCGGGGTTTAATAAGCATTAAATTTAATTATTAAAAAAAATGTTTTTGCCTTCATTTTATTATAATGTGGTATGTTTATAGATATTTCAGCTGTTTCTGAATCATTTGATCAAACAAAGTTAATTTCGTGTAAAAAATGTATTGTTTTGTTCAAATAGTTCACTTTATTTTCCATATTCTCCCAACAATTATTTCCCGAATCGCTCTCTAAACCAAACTCTACTTTCCCGTTGACCTACAAACTAGAACAATTTGTATGGACTTCCATATATACACTGTTTATAGATAATCATTTTAACTACTATTCAAACGATATAAATTATTTAATTCCCGATTAAAAATTATGAATTTTTAAGAATTTTAAGAAAAAAGTGTATAAAGGGGGAAGATATGAATATGACAAGAGTAAAATGTTGATTCCATAATATAGAAAATATGCATTATCAATTGGTTTTGATCTACATAACATAACCAGTACAACACTGTATGATGTAAGCAAATACGTAAATATACACTCTTGCCTTGCATTATTAAACATAAATATTTGTACATTTCGATACAAAATATATATATATTATTACGTAAAAGTTGATTTGATTGAATGCGCTTTTTACATATCGTTGCAATTGGAATATTAATTCATATTGTAACTCGACAATAAATCAACGTCAGGACATATAATGTATGTAATCTTTCAAAATATTTTGTACACATTTATATTCCTAAACACTCTCATACTCCAAACAATAAGCCAAAAACATACATTAAAAGGTGTTTATAGTAATGTTCATCCATTGAAATTAACATTTCTATTAATCAGAAGTTTGTAAGAGCTTTGTTCCGGATGAGTTAGTTTGTTTTCGTTCCAAAATCACAGAAAAATACTGCAAACATTGATTTTACGTGGACTCGGCTTACAAAGCAGAATTGCAAGAAAACCACTATTCTTTTTGCAACGGTCGTACAGTGACACGTGCATCCAATTTAATTTATTCATATTGGCATACAAATGCACATAGCTATGGAAGGATTAAAGAAAGTAGAAAAACATGGAGAGTATGAGATAGAGATAGAGAGAGAGAGAGAGAAGGGGTGGGGGATCTTGCCTGAAACAACATCCTTTGTTATTAACGTACATATAAGAACAATTCGTATAAAGTGCTCATATTTAAACAGCATAGATCATAATAAATACTTTCAATATATACAATGTATCTATATTTACAATTAGAAACATACAACATTAAACATGTTATAGGCTCGGATTTAACAAAGGGAGTGTGATGAATATGATATTACCATTTCATTTCATAATACAGTTATCTTTTACATATTATACACAATCTCTGTTTAATGATGTCATATATTGTATAAGAAGACAGCAAGAAAATAGATTTTTTTTTTCTCCGAACACTAAGATGATTTAGAAACGTGTGCTATCAACATATTTGGTTTAACTTAGTTGACAGAACTGTACAGGGAAATAATCAAATATATTATTACAAGAAATTCATGAAATGGCATTGTATGAGTTCATGCTTGTTATTGTTGTCTCGTGTCATATCGTTAAAGTTAACTACATCAAGTCCATGTAAAAGAAGCGTCAATGATTGCAAATCCATTTAAATTTAAATTTGATTGTTCTTTGCCGTCCATTTGTTTACATGCATCGACCATGTCGACATAACATAATATTATTAAAATACTACTAAAATAATACTACATCATTGACAAATAGTACAACAATATTACACATGAACGAGCAATCAACCCAATGTCACATAATTAAGCACTCATTCATGACGACATATTCAAATAGATTAATATTCCTTATATAAAAAGTCACTTACCATGTTTAATATATATATAGATATATATACATGTACTTAAAACAAAGTACTGCAAAGATATAATTCTTTTTATTCAACCAGGCAACCTTAAAGTGTTTTGACATTAATACAATAAAGTTATCATTGTATTATAATCGTTGTAATCCGTCGCATATCGCGATTCGCTTGATGTGTCATTTTCGATGGAAATACATGTTTAAACATCATTAGAATAACAATACTAAATTGAAGCACATTTGTTTAAAAACATTATGGTTATATACATGGTACTTTAATTAGGCATATAACATATTGATTAATGAGACAAGTTACTATTTATACACTGTTTACTTAATGACATAGTAGTGAAACATAACATGTTTGGCCCACTTTCATAGCTGTAATGTAAATAGTTCTCCTTCTGAGTCTTGATTTTGATTTTGGTGGTTTGGGTTTTGCCATAAACCAGCATTTTGCTTCAAAGACGAATACCTGTTAATGTTATACTGTAAGTTTTTAACTGTGTATTTTATCTGAAATAAATTAATCACTGGGAAAAAAAATCTGACATTCCAATGCATGATTGTTAATTGTGTAATTATAAAGGTATTTAATTTGTTCAAGCCGCCCAAATAATCCCTTAAACATGATATATTAATGATTATCTTTAACTCCGATCTCATGTGTTTTGTTTTATTTCATCTATATCCATCAATGGAAATTTCATCAATAGGGCATATAAAGCATATTCCAGATATCATACACAAACTATTAAACAGATATAACAAAATACATTAATAAGTATAATTAACGCCATTCACAATATTATTTTTTATCTATTTACAATCATACAACTGAGATCAATAGCAAAATGTGTCATATACAATATATACAAAATATGTTACCTACTTAAGGCACAACTAATTCGAAATATAGGGAAACTGAACACATGTATACAAGATTAACTAAAAATGAACACAGAAAATAGAGTTTCTCCTGCATTCGTTGTGTCAGGTGCAGAATACCTTCTAACCATCATGAGCATTGCAACTAATACCCCGGGCACATATCACCGGATTACGTAAACGGATGCCCAACGGAGAGCTAAATTTTCAATCCGTTCATCATACGCGTTTCTTGTACGTTCCTTGTCGGGCGATGTACGTCGTTCTATCCGGCGGAATGTTTTGTACATGAAGCAATTGAGACGACTTACACGACCGGATAATTTTATTTCGCCAAATCGTCGGGCATTCGTTTTTCCCTATCCGGCGAGGAACACCATGCCATGATTAGAGTTAACTGGAAATATGTTAATTACCTAGATGACGTGTATCACAATAATATACATTCTATCAACCATTATTCACTGTTTGCACGTGCCAACAAAGCTACTAGGTCCCTTAAATTATGAATGGCACTAAATAAATTGTCTTAAAGCCCAATTCCAGTTTCGGGACAGTAGTTGAATACATCTATATTGATCAATATTGTTCGATATGTATTGAAATGGGGCTTGTGTTGTAAAATCCGAACCTAAGCATCGTTAAATACAGAAATATCGGAAGAAATCCAATATCCGCCTGTGAAATACATTAATCCACCACCCATTCATACATTTTAGCGCCGCTAGCGCTGGGGGAGATATCGACAAGCTAGGGACAAGCCCGTATAGCGAACACACCCCGTGTACGCGGCGTGGTCGTAATACACGTAGTTTATGGGCAATTCCGCTTTGGCGATATCTATCTCGTCGGGATCAATTTATAATTTTGCAAATATATCAATTAGTAGGCGGGTACATTTTCTGGAATAGTTTAATTTGCATATAGCATAGTGGTAATAACATTTCGAATAAATCGGAGAGGCATTACAATTATCAAGAAATTTTGTTTTTCAAATACAATGTAAATGCAGCATAATAACATTAATTTTATAGGATATGTTGTTGAAAAGCTTGCATTATAAATGCGGTCGGTCTCAAATTCAGAGTTTGGAAACATTTGCAAGTTTGAAGTTTATAGACAGTGTTCATTTCCAACCATGCATATGTGCAAATCATACATAATACTTAATATAACAATACATCAACTGGTATCGTATATATAACTACTGGTATAAAATGGGTTACGTCAGCGCATTTGCACACAATTTGATTCCTTTAACTTGCAAAATAGTTCACTCAACTTTGGTTACACAGCATTCTATAAATCTAGTCTACGCATTGAAAGACTCACAACCAAAGAATCTTAAGATGTGTTGTTCTGTAAAAACATTTCATTTCCAGTATTCAATTAAGTAATTGGGTCTAACGACACGATCGAGCTGCTAATATACTACTCACTTTTTTCTTAGCTTGTATTTTGTCCAAGCTATGAGTGAGGTCTTACCTAGTTCTTTCATTCTTTGTTTGACTAGATGGTGTCCTCATTGGAATAAAAAAAAAGATGCAAGAGAAATTATGCAACAACTGAACCACATGTGATATTGATTACAGTGTGTATGAGGTCATTCAGGAGTAAAATATGTAATTTAAAATTATACACAAACAAAAAAAGTGATCCTTAACTTTTGTTTAAGTAGTGTAGTTTTACTCTACTCAATGAACTTTTTGTACATCTGTAGGCACTCCCTCACAGTGACATTCCGATCGTGCAGGTGCTTGGCGTAAAGGTTGGCCGCCTTGTTAGCGTTTATTCACATAAGACGACCACATGTCTTGTATGATCTGTCATCTGCGGGAAAGTTGTGTGCTAAATTATACAGCTGCTTTTCCGTCACCTTCGCCCTGTAGTAGTTGAATACAAATATTAGCGAAAGGTAACGATAAGGCGTTTAAAGCTCCACAGACAAGAAAACTGCATCAAAATTGTGTTTTACTTTATCTAGGGTAAATTTTCATAAAGATTAATAAAAAAATATATTTTCCTCGTGGGAAAACCCAGTAAAAAAACTTGAGTCCAGGCAAAGAAAAATAACGTTATCTTTGTGACGTCTTAAAGCGACAATCGCAGTTTAGCTCGGTCTTATACGTACACGCCGAGTGTAATTCTCACGTTGACAGAGAGATATTATTTCGAATTGTTTCAATATTTGCAACATTTGTTAAAGTATATATCATGGACGATCTACATTTAGACGTGTTGTTGCATCCTGCTACAATTCGTTTCTTAGGCATTATCAGTTGAGCCTCAATTTCCAAGCAAAAACGAGCTTGTTTTACTAGCAAGTCAAAGGCTCTGCATGTAAGCCATGCAGATTCGTACTTTGAACTCCGTGTTGCGGTCTTTGTGTGATGTCATGACCCGGGTGGCACGTGCGCACATTCGCGCTCCACTATAAATACCTGCTTTGGGAGCATGGAACGACGATGCGAAAAAAAGCCAAAATGTTGCATGAAATGTGCGTTTTTTGGCCAACTTAAAGGGTACCACCACCCAAAAATAATATTCTTATTATAGAAAGGTAACATCTTTAGTATTCCATTCCTTCAGTAAGTTCACAAAAATATGTTTTCAGAAAAAAATATATAATTGGAAAACGCATCACCATTCTCAACCATGCTTTCATACGGTCTGAAAGACTATATGTGCGCAGAGCCAGAGCGCTCTGTACAGAGCGAACGAATCATCCGGGATTCTATTGACGTACGCGTGAATAGCATTGGCGTACTCGCAAATGCTTGGCCCGTATGGAACCAGGAAATAGCCGTGGTTCCGTAAGTGGTGGAAATTAATTGCTTTGTTTATGAATTACACAACCCTTTGCAAAATGTTGGGTATCTATTTGATATCACAAAACGGTACCAAAACATATAATAATGTGTTGTCCTTTGCCTGGTGGTCCCCTTTAAGGATTTCCTTGAAAACAAAAGGTTATTGTATGTTAATATAGGTATATTTAAAGCTATAAACCTGAATCAAAGCCGGAATTTCACTATACCTTTAACTGCACGTCTTAGCTTGCATCGAAAGCACATTAAAGGATAGACCCTCTTTTGCAAGCCAAATTTCAAAATTTGCGAGGTTATTATCTTAGATGAAAGAAAGTGTCATTTGAATAGCATGCCTGACAAAATAAACATTAAAGAGATAGTTGAGTTTTGGTAGAGAGGGCGCTACACATAATAATTTTTGTGTGAGATAATGAAAAACTGAGTGTAAAATTTGAAAGAGCATAATATTTTAGTGACAGAATAAACTTTATTTGATCAAAATCGGTTCAGAAACGGCTGAAATATCCATAAATATAACAATTTGTAATAAAGCTGGGGCCCCAGGTTTATTAGAGAATTTTGAACCAGCCGTTAAAAAAATTTTTTTTAAATGCTTCCTCTTTTCAAAAAGTTACAAAATAGGTATTTAAATAGTTGTTGGTTATTTCTCTATCTAATCACTATTTCAACAAAACAACACATGCACAATATTTTATTCAAAATGGTTGAAACCGATGAGTGTTTAGAGAGCGCCCTCTTACGTTTAAACGGCTCTTTTTGAATGATAACATGATATTTACTACGTCATTTGTAATTTTGGTGTTCCTTTCTAGTTATAACTATTAGTTTGTAGTGTAATGATGCAGGTTTTGGTTACTAAAATTCAGGTTCACAAAAACTGTACTCTCCTTACCAGAACTCAACTATCCCTTTAAACTAATAAACGATCGTCCAAAGTTTAATTGTGGATTATACGTGCATTCACCCAGTGAGAAAGTTCGTACACGGATTCCACGGAGTACCTCAACGCTGTGCGTGACCCGCGCTAGCTACATGACCCGCGCATAAAAAACAATGGCACGAGCGAGTACTAAACAAAATAACCAAACCTCGCTTAAAGGGAAAGTTTCCCCATCATACTTTGATTAAATTCTCTACATATTGAAACATAATTTGATGCAAATATGTCCAATGTTTGCCATCTGAACAAAAGAGGAGCATCATTCAAAATCACTCGCTGTATGGGCTAATCCCATTAATCGCGTACAGCGTGGAGACTGCCACTATATTTCATTCAAACACGGATTTAGAATTGTTCCCGCTGAAATGCTACGTCAAACTCGAACAAACAAGCGCGGCCTGTTTTGTTTTGCTCTCGCAGCTCGCACGGTTTGTGCACAACGACAAGGCAAAACGTGAGCCCACAAAAAGAATAGTTTTAGAGCGATCCGAGTTTCATAAACATCAATGGCAGCCTCCATTATGTACGCGGTGAATGGGATTATCCCATACAGCGTGTGACTTTGAATGATGCTCATCCCTTGCATAGAGGGCCAATGTTGGTCGTATTTGCATGAAATTCTGTTTTAATGTGTAGAGAACATAATCAAAGGGAAATTTATGATGGGGAATATGTCCCTTTAAATTGACTACATGTAATTATATATTCTTCATTTTTCAGATTTGTTTCCGTGACATACCTTTACAAATGTCGGCTTCACAATACCTTTACAAGAATAAGTACATTATTGTTGTAATATTATGCTCAATTAGTTAAACTCTTTTGGTGACCGATATACATGGAGGGACGCATTTTTGTTTCATTCGTAGAATCCAAATTGCAGGGCTGTTCGATCTGATTTGTTGCTGTAGTTACATTCATCCCCATCCGTCAACTATTACTGTTCAGACGTTTTGCAAATGAGGAACTGCCCCTTTCAAGTGATTTATAGTAACTTTTGTTGACATGTGCAAAAACGTGGAAATGTGTTTTTCTGTGATCGAATATTAGGTCGACATGAGTAATGTGTGAACATGTCATGGTAAATGGATGTTGTGCAAAATTGGGGGGAGGGGTGCATTTGGGAGGGAGCCAGGCGACCGAGAGCGGGGGGAGTGGAATCTCCTTTTTTTACGTGAAATTGTGCAAATTTGTTGCATATCTGAAGCATAATTTGTTCATGATCATGTAGTTTAATAAATGGAATCAAACAATTATAATATAAAAGGGTCCTTCCCGTACCAATGTTGGTACGTAAGGCGATTTATTGGACCTAGGCCACACGTCCATTTGATGTACCGAAAGCTACAGAAGGGGGCCAGGCCTCTGGTTACTCGTGATATTATCTTTCCCTTCTCCATTCTATAAATGTTGAGCGCCTGACCTGGCATAAGGTACAATTGTAAAGTCCTTGGTATGACCCGTTCTGAGTTTGAACCCGGGACCTTCCGTGCATGGAGCGGACACTCTCACCGCTAAGCTACCATGCTCGGTCATCAAACAATTATACATAATGAAAAAGCCAAACCGTCCAGCACCCGCCCTCGACTCCCGTCTAATAGGCGTCCATGTAATTCCTGCCCCATGACTTGATCGTTTTCCCCGTATTACGCCACTGACACGACACGAACTGAAATAGACTAAAGTTTTGGTCAAATGGTTTACCTTTGTGTGGTTACTGGTACTTAGTTCGTCGTACATTCCTTTTTCATCATGTTCAGGAGTTGCTCCCCTAAAGGCGTTATAACATTTTAAAAACTACTCAAATATACGAAGTACTTCTTAAATCCATAGTAGTAGTAGTAGGTATTATTATTATTATTATTATTATTATTATTATTATTATTATTATTATAATTATTATTACTACTAGTACAAAGTTATGTAGGAGTAGTATTAGTTGTACAGTAGTATTAATAATTGTGCTAAGCACAATTGCATATTTACTCACCAGATATCACCACAGAACGTACGACCATCTACAGCTCCTTGTCGATAATCTTGGGCAGCACTTTGGAAACCTCCTCGGGCCGTTTCACCGTGTAGTAGATCTTCCCAGCCGTGATCAAGCCGAGCCAGCTCGTTGGATTGAATTGCGGATCCACCTTCACGGGCACTATCTTCTTGCCACACTGGTTCGCATACGTCAACACTGTCACAGTATTCATATAACAAATGAGTAACATAATTTTAGACTATTAACTATTAATTAGAGCCCGTACACATTTTAAACATAACATGATGGCTGCAAGAACTATGCAGCAAAGTTGCCCAACCTCACCAAGCAGCAACATCTAAAGATGTATACATTGCAATCAAGACTACCACAGGAAAATCAACCACCAGCATGCAGTCCGTCAAAAGCAAAGATGAAACTGTCCTAGCTGAACTTGAAGACGTCAAACCCAGATGGAAGGAATGCTTTGAATAACTCTACAATAAGAGCAATCCTGATATCAAAATATGGGGCACTGAATTATTCCCTGATAAATGGGGGAAAGCCATCATCACGCCCATCTACAAGAAAAAAGACAAACTCAATTGCAACAACTACAGGGTCATCGGCCTGCTCAGCCATGCTGGAAAAGTAATGACCCTCATCATCCAGAGAAGGATCCTCAAAAGATCAAGGGAAATCCTATCAGAAACACGAGCAGGTTTAAGACCAGGAAGATCAACACTTGACCAGCAATTTTCACTTCGACCAATCACAGAAAAGTACTTGGAAACAAAGACAAGTTTGTACTGCTGCTACATCGACTTTGAGAAAGCATTTGACCTAGTATGGCCGAAATGTCTTTGGAAGGCGCTTCATTATTTTGGATTCTCTGAAAAGATTATCAACCTCCTGAAAGCTCTTTACGAGGAATCTTATAGTGCATCTTATAATGGAGAGCTCATTGACTGTTTTAGAACAACACCAAGAGTACGGCAGGGATGCGTTATCTCACCCCAGCTCTTCAACATCTCACTAGAACTGGTAATGAGATATGCCATTGAGCACACCGACATTGGAGTGCACATCAACGGGAATGTCATCAATAACCTAAGATTTGGAGATGATATCGCAAAAAGTCGTCAAAAAGGTCCACCGCAGCAAAACCGAAGTACAGAACATCAGCAGGACAGAGAGCAAAAACATTATCATCTTTATTGACGCAAACAATTACAGCATACCCAGGGGGCAAACACCCATTTTTTTCGGATATCAGCTTTTGCCTGTTGTAAAAGGTTGGTGGCCAGAAATGGCTTCTAGGACCTTCTAGGAACACAATCTAGGTGGACAACCTCGCGGACAAGCTGCTCGAAGCCCACAGAATGAGTTTTAAGAAAATCACCCCTACTGTAGCTATATGGTGGGTTTAGGCCTTAGGGGTCATGAAGTCCCGATCTCACATTGTTCATGATTACACCACGATGCTTAATAATATCTGCTTGTCAATTCATGGACGTCTTCCTTAGATTCCTGCGCATCATGTGATACCAAATTTGAGCATATTGCATATTTGGTTGTTGTGAAAAATGTTGTTAAAGCGTGATGCGTCACACACGGAAGTGACATTTTTAATGGAGCGTTTATGTATAAAAAGTAAATATAGTACCAATAATTAAAAACAATGATATATTTTGATCATTACAAACTAAATGTGCATCAAAATAACTTTATATATATGTTGACCATGAAATAAACTATTTAAAAACACTAAACAATAAAGAACATAAGCAATACAAACAAAGAAATACATAAGAATTTGAATCTGTTCATGTAATTATTTCTTTAGATCTCTTCAAAATTACATTCACTGATACAAAATGCATCAAAACATAATAAATTTACTTTGTTAGTGTGCCATGAATCAGACACAAATTTCCGCGAATTTTCTATTAATTTCTTAAGTCACCAGCTGCTATCACTGATATCCGCAAATGTTCTATTCGTTTTCTTAGTCACCAGCTGCTATCATTGATATCCGTGAATGTTATATTCATTTTCTGTGATGGCCCCAGTGCTACAATCATATCATGGATAGGTAGGTATGCATTATGGGCTGTCCTCACCCACATCTCTGAGAGATCCGTGAGATTTGTTGCACCGTGGTATGTATGACAACGCTGTCGACTCCATCATTCTTGAGACTGTAGAGTGTGTGGAGTATGACCCGTGTATCAGCCTCCTGTTGTGTAGATTCAAGGGCTGGAACTTCCACCACAGATCCTCCTGTGAGGAGCACACTTTTTGTTTCTTCTTTGAATCCGCCACCAAGGTACAGATGAGTTTGGCCAAGAGAAGGTTCACGCTGTTCATTCTCACACCACCTTTCACACAGGAAGCTCAGAAGGTTCGCCTTGTTTGCTGATACAGAGACAAACTCCTGTCGATCAGGAGCTGTGTACTGCCCACTGACTTCATATACCTTGGCTAATTTGGATCGGGTATACCTCTGTTCCTGCTCAGCAGACTTCAGGCTGGCTCAAATGTATCTGTCGCAACAAAAGTGTATGATCTCGGTACCAACAGGAACATCTTTCAGCAACAGATTTGTGTACCGTTCGGCGATTGCTTCAAATGTTTCCCCTTTGTGAAATGACCAGCGCCGTATGGCGCACATTGCATCAACAACAACTGCTGTTTTGTTGTCATCCTGAGGCAAATCGGAAACACATGTCACTTTGGTTTCCTCTTTTAAGACCTTCACCAGGCAAGCATTGGTACCACTTCTCATACTGCCGTCTTCCTTGAACAAAGATGGAGGACTATTACTGCACTCATGCTTCCCTATGAAATCAAAAATGTAGAGTTGTCCACCACTAACAATTATCTGTGTCATGCGCAGTCTGAGTGACAGAGATACCACTAGCTACCCATGCTTCAGCGGCAAGAAAGCATGGCTCAAGAGCAGCATGAAACGAAACACACCTGCAGTGGTAGACTATGGTGACAACCAAGCAAATGCCATAACAGGCGACCTCATCACCCAGGCACGAGAACTGACCATAGATGTGTACACCACCAAAAGCGACCAATTTGAAGATTCTGATCTTGAAAAATTGAGAGCCTACAAGTTCTTGAACAACAAGTCAACTCTCCTGAAGCTGCTGCCTCCCACAGAAGATGCTTTCCTCTTGCACCTAAATAGAGCTGCTCATGCGACCATCATTGACAAGAATGCGCACATCGCCAAGCCAAACATTCCATCGTGTACAGAGTTCGGATGGTCCTTGACTGATGGGAAACCAATTCCAGTGCCATCTACACAACAAGCCTGGCCTGAATCGATGGAAAAGACACTATCGTGTGGATGTGTCAGGGGATGCTAGAAGAACTGTTCTTGCTCAAAGAAGGCGGTTCCATGCTACATAGGCTGCCGTTGTCAAGGGGCATAAAAAACCAAGTGCAGAAGGGTGCAGTGCACTGCTATAATGGAAAGCAGTGATAGCAGCAGCTGCAGTGACTCAGAAAATGAATAGAACATTCGCGGAAAGCAGAGATTGCAGCTGGTGACTCATTCGCGGATATCAGTGATAGCAGCTGGTGACTTAGAAAATGAATAAAACATTCGCAGATGTCAGTGATAGCAGCTGGTGACTTAGAAAATGAATAGAACATTCGCGGATATCAGTGATAGCAGCTGGTGACTTAGAAAATGAATAGAACATTAGTGGATATCAGTGATAGCAGCTGGTGACTTAAGAAATTAATAGAAAATTCGCGGAAATCTGGGATATCAGTTGGCGAGTCAGAAATTGAAAAGATCATTCACAGAAAGCGATAATACCATGTTTTGCCGAAACTACAATTTACATTTGATGTTTTGCATGTATTTGTTTGTTTGGCTTGGTAGATATTATTATCTGCAATAATGTACTTTTGTTTTATAACTGGTTCTCTCATTCAAAATATGTATGCGTATCTCAGAAAGTATGGTTAGTATACATGTATAGAAAGGGCACTTTTCAATTTTCACTTCATACTTTCAGCAGTTAAATTGTCCAACCTGGTTGTTATCGTAGGTCATAGAAAGCATTGTTGGGTAAATTTTTCAAAACGATCCACGGCTGTAATAATATCCTGTAATCTGAACTCAAAAATATTAAAGACAACTACAAATAGAGACTATTTATTTAGTCTCCTGACCACACTAAATCCATCATAATACTAATGGTAATCATTTTAATACTGTTGTGAAGTCCACTGACAATAAGGCATGGTCATGCCCCCCCCCCCCCCCCACCGGGCCCCCACCCTCCCTACACCACAACTCTTAATGTGTCTGATTCATGGAACACTAACAAAGTTAATGTATTATGTTTTGATGTATTTTTGTATCAGTGAATGTAATTTTGAAGAGATCTAAAGAAATAATTACATGAACAGATTCAAATTCTTATGTATTTCTTTGTTTTTATTGCTTATGTTATTGTTTAGTGTTTTTAACCAGTTTATTTCATGGTAAACATATATATAAAGTTATTTTGATGCACATTTAGTTTGTACTGATCAAAATATATCATTGTTTGTAATTATTGGTACTATATTTGCTTTTTATACATAAACGCTCCATTAAAAATGTCACTTCCGTGTGTGACGCATCACGCTTTAACAACATTTTTCACAACAACCAAATATGCAATATGCTCAAATTTGGTATCATATGATGCGCAGGAATCTAAGGAAGACGTCCATGAATTGACAAGCAGATATTATTAAGCATCGTGGTGTAATCATGAACAATGTGAGATCGGGACTTCATGACCCCTAAGGCCTAAACCCACCATATAGCTACAGTAGGGGTGATTTTCTTAAAACTCATTCTGTGGGCTTCGAGCAGCTTGTCCGCGAGGTTGTCCACCTAGGTTGTGATCCTAGAAGGTCCTAGAAGCCATTTCTGGTGGCCAACCTTTTACAACAGGCAAAAGCTGACAAACCCCCTTTGCCCCCTGGGTAGCAAGTGGAAAAGTTCACCTACCTTGGTGGAATAATCCACAAGAACGGTTCCACCACTAAATATGTAAAACACAGAATTGGAAAGGCTAGGGGAGCAGTCCAAAGCCAGAACATATATGGAAGTCAACACACATTAGGACATCAACAAAAACCAAACTGTATGAAGTCCTTGTTATATCAATACTAATGTATGGAGCAGAAACATGGACCCTCAGGAAGGAACATGAAATAGGCTACTAACGTTTGAGATGGCATGTCTCAGGAAAATACTAGGAATAACAAGACTGGACAGAATTAGAAACACATCAATCAGGATAAAGCTGAATGCCCACCAAACTGTAATCGACAGAGTCTCCCAGAAAAGACTCAGCTACTTCGGAAATGTCCAGCGGATGAAACCATCGCGTCTCCCCAAACTCACAATGGAAGGAAGAGTCATGGGGAACAGACCAAGGGGAAGACCACCAAATATATGGACGGACTGCCTGAGAGCAGACTGCGCCAAAATAAATGTACAATCAATATCAGAGGCAAGTCACTTGGCAAGAGACCAGCACGAATGGCAGAGATTCATGAAGCGGATGCCACCACTCAACCCACCGTTGGGTTGGAGTGAACGGCATAAGTCAAGTAAGTCAATCTGATGTGCTTCCGCTGTTGTTTATGTCTTTCCCGGGATATTATTCTTTGATGTCAACACTTGTGAATTCTACAGTATTCTAATGCTTAAATTATGTGTAATGTGTATATGTCTTTATATAAATTTTTCAGATTACAAAAGTATTTTCATATACTTAATTTTGTAGAGGCATGTAGATACACCACAGACATTTTATTTTGTTATCGATATGCGGTTTAGTGGACAGATTATTGGTTTCAGTTCGAATGTTCAAAACATATCTTTAATTATAATCTGACCCTACCTTAGCACATATTATTAATACAAATACATGTTCACACGTAAACTGAAACATAGACCGGTATTCTGTCACCTTTCCGTTTGACACTGTCGGCCCCTTACTAATCAGCAATTAATGTTAAAGGATTAGTTCAGTTTTGGTATAGAGGTAATGCCAAATTGGATGTAAAATTTGACAGAGCATACAATTTTAATGCCAGAATAAACTTTATGTGATCAAATCAGTTCAAAACGGCTGAAATATCAATAAATATATTTCGGTTATATTAACTGGCAGGAGCTTCATTCATACTGCGGTCACTGTGTGGAACGGCCTGCCAGAGAACACAGTTACTGT
>JBAMJV010001109.1:0-12500 GCA_037951105.1 Echinarachnius parma | reverse complement strand
ACACGTCATAATGATCAAAGATCTCGTCTTCCACGTGTCCACTCTCGATAGTTTCTACGCTTAATCGAGAGATGGCTACGTGGTGACATGTCTGTTACACAGGAGGAGATATAATAGGATAGGTCTGGACCAGTTTGTCTGTGAGCTAGGTTTCTAACCCCTGTAAGAACATGTACACATACAGGGTCCACATACATTGGCTACAATGGATCTTTTACCAACAAATCCGTGAAGCAGCAATACTATTCCCTCTCACTCCCATCCTATGAAATTTGTAAATAAAACCCTTGAATAAATAGGCATTGACAATGCACCGAAACCACAAATTTGGTGGTATTGTTACATGGATGACACTCATCCCAAACTCAAGAAACAATTTGTGCAGGAGTACACATTTAGTTCCCTAACAAAGGGAATGATAAGTCGTTAGTGTTCCTTGACACTTTCATAAGTCATGATAGTGACCAAACTTGATTGTAGCCTGAAAGTTAAGATTTATCGGAAAGCAACTCACACTGTCCAATGTCTCATTTCACATCTAATTACCTATTTGAACAAACATTAGGAGTGACTGTTACTTTGTTCTATTATTGTAATCACCAATCCTTGGCTGTCCAGATGATAACATATTACTAGTCTCTATTATGTGTGTTGCAACTATATTTGGGCTTAAAAAGCTACAGAAGGATCACCCAACTGAGACGAACATGCAATGCTCAAAATGACACTCATCCGACCAGATATTAGAAATCTCAGATGCAATCAACTGAATTTCAATTTAATTGGGCATTAGGGTGTATCTAAAGCCGACAAGAACACAAAACAAAATCTTAGTACCGCCTAAAGACAACATCAAAAATAGTTGTGGGGTGTAGTATATACATTGTAATTCCATGCAAAGGGTGGACTACTAGCCATTTAGCTGCAAGGAATCAAACAACAGTCCTATGCAGTGAATCATAAGTGAAAGAAACGTAGAGATCTCCCAAGACCTGACATTTGGAACACCGACGCCCAATTCGTTCATCTGGAGTGTCTCAAAACGGGCCACATGAGGTCGGACTGGCAAAAGGTCTACATTTCGGAAATGTGGCACAATACAAAAAGGGTGAAGGAAGATATCTGCATGTATATATCCTGGCATTTCAACCCACACTGAACAGAGACAGTGCGCGAAACAAACTACCTGATGACGTCTACGATCAGAAAATTGATAATTTTGTAAAAAAGGTCAACAATCAGGTCATGCACAGCTGACGAAGGCTGTTGATGAGAACCGAATATTAGGAAGTGAACATTTGTATGGTCAACAAAATGTTTAAACTTTTTCCATTTAGTTAGTGTTCATTAGTGGGGACTGAAACATTTGCAAATAATGCTCAAATGAATGTTACTGCTTTTCTCCAAAGGTAGGTTAGTCACTCATTGATTCTCTTTTGAACTACCTCCTACCCGATAACTTTGTTTAATCAATCGAATTGTCAAGTAAACTTCTTTTTGGTTCAGATTATCTTTATATCATTAAATATCAGCAACATTGCTGAATTGCTTCGGACCTAAGATGGGCTACCCATCAAAATGCACTGACTGATTTTATTCTGAGATACATAATTGAATAAGCTACTCGTGGCAGCTGTCTTAATTTGTAAAATATTGGAGAAAATAGGGTTGGCAGCCATTTGAAATTCAAGATGGCGGTTAAAATGGGAAGTGCATAATTGCTTCCATCTATTGGTAATTGTTACAAGTTGACCACAAACAGATAGGCATATCAGTTGAAATGAACTCCATAATGGCTTTAGTTTCTGAGATGGAGTTTAATGTAGGCTTCCCATGGTGGCCATCTTGAAATTCAAGATGGCTGCCATTTGAAGTCTTGATATGTGATTCACGTGATATGTGATTCACGTGATATTTGAAGTCTTGATATGTGATTCGTTGGCCCTCATTATGTGGGTAAAGCCACTGAAAATATCTCTCTGTTTTAGTTGCTGACATATTGATGAAAACAGGTGCCAGATGGCGGCCATTTTGAAATTCAAGATGGCTGCCATTTGAAGTCTTGAAATTATATTCAGGTGATTCGTTGGCCCCCATTATGTGGGTATAGTCACTAAAAATAACTCTCTAGCTGTTTTAGTTGCTGAGATATTGATGAAAACAGGTGCCAGATGGCGGCCATTTTGAAATTCAAGATGACTGCCATTTGAAGTCTTGATATTCGATTCAGATGATTCGTTGGCCCCCATTATGTGGGTATAGCCACTAAAAATAACTCTCTAGCTGTTTTAGTTGCTGAGATATTGATGAAAACAGGTGCCAGATGGCGGCCATTTTGAAATTCAAGATGGCGGCCAAGAATGGGCAGTGCAAAATTGCTTCCATCAAATTTCTTGAAGAGGAAGGTCTAAACTATCTGTGTGCCAAAATTCACACTTTTTTCCGGAAGTGCACACCCCATGACCTAAGAGCCCCCACTATGCAATGTATTGCTTAAACTCTCAAGGAGCAATAATGAAAACGTGCATTTATGACATCAATATAAGTCAATTTCAGTCAATTATGATGTTACTGAGCAATAAAGATGGTAAATAAAAGTGTGTTGGCGCATCGTGCGCGCACTGACAACGCGCAATAAGTAATTTGCGCGCAAAATATGCTTAGGCCTTAGCAACTGTGTACCCACCACACCTAGTAACAGAATAATTCGTCCAAAATTGCATTACGTCAACTGCAGTCAAACATGTCGATCAAAGTGCGTTGCGAAAACTTCAGCAGAGATGAGAAAAGTATTCTCATCAGGGAAGTTGTAGAAAGGAGGAGCATCATAGAGGGAGAATTTTCTTCTACTTTTTTAATTGACCTTCGCGATTTAGCTGCTCCTGCCGCCGCCGAAATTGATATAACAATAAATCGTCGGCCATTTTGATCACGCGTTCTAAACACAACAAAAAAGTAAGTCCCCCCTAATAAAAATAGCGTAACTTTACAGAGCAAAATTACTTGGCAGAATTGTTTTTCCACGTATTGACTAACTTCTCTGTGAAAATGAAATTGGTCCGTCAAGTCATGCATGAGTGAGCACACCATAAAGGCAAAATTGTCACTTTTCAAAAGTCACAAGAGTAAAAAGGGTTATTTTGATTAGGGGGTGACTTACTTTTTTTGTTGGGTTTATTTCAACAATACTGATCAATAAAACCCAACAAAAAAATTAAGTCCCCCCCAATCAAAATAACGTAACTTGTTAACGAAAAAGGTTTAAGCAGTTCTATGAAAATGAGATTGATCCGTGAGTGAGCACACGTTAAACGCAAAATTGTCACTCTTTGACTATTGTGACTTTTGAAAAGTGACAATTTTGCCTTTAATGTGTGCTCACTCATCCATGACTTGACGGATCAACCTCTTTTTCACAGAGAAGTTAGTCAATAAGTGTAGAAACCATTCTGTCAAGTTATTTTGCTAAAAACCTTTTCATTAAAAAGTTACGCTGTTTTGATTAGGGGGGACTTACTATTTTTGCTGTGTTTAATTCAAACTAAGACTGGTTGTAGGCAGTCTTAAGATAAGATCAAAAAGTTGCTCTTATCTTCGTCTATAGAATACCTCTTATCTTAGGATGCTTATTTGCATATATTTGCATACATTTACATATTCGAAAAGTTGCTCTTAAGTTAAGAGCAACTTTTCAGAGTTGGTCTTAAGAGCAACTCTAAGAGCAACTTACAGAATACCAAAGTTGCTCTTAAGATCAACTTCACCTCCTAAGATCCTTACAAAATACCACCCCTGATTTATATCTCGCCTTATGGGCTATTAAACAAATATACCATGCACTGAGAGCCTCTAGTTGTAATTAGGGATTCCGAGGTGACAGGACAAGCACTATGTTCTGAGGGTCGTAGACCCGAAGAACATAGTGCTTTTTCTGTCACCGAGGAATCCATAATTTCACTAGTGGCTCGAAATAGTGCGTGATATATTTGTTTTATATCCTTCGCATAATCATATTCATCGCAAAAACAAATGATTCAATTAAAGAAAAATATAAAGAAAACCTAAACATTGATCATGGAACCATCACTGCACTGACTATGTTCTGTTTGTGACACTGACCCCCTTTGCGCAATAGTCCTAGCGCAGAGCGCGTATTGCGCTATCTTTCCATTCATGGTTACGCGCATTAACAACTATGCGCACCAGGGGGGTGTCACTGCTGCCAGAGTGCAGCGATTTTTGCTCACCGGAAGAGCCTACAACTGGTTGCATTATGGGCTACTTGGGAACTACAGTTAACCAATCACAGAGTAGTTCAAACGCGTCGTCACGGGATCGAGGTCAATAAAACAAGTCCATATGCATACGTCACAATGGCTCTCATTGTTCTCATAAGCGTGATGAAATCTAGGACAGTGCGCAGGAAAATAGGCGCGATAGTCTACGCACTGCATAGCATGATGATTGGTCAAGTATTTCTAGGTCACTACGCGATGACGTAGAGAAGTGGGCTACGGGAGCTTCAAAAATCGGTTCACTCCGCCATGTTGCCCACGTACAAAGTCTATGGGACACGTGACTTGCGCGCGTTAAGTGAGCCTTCTAGTTATAAACGGGTTGGTTTGTTTATTCATACTTCTATGATGCGCACCCAAATCCAAAACGCGCGCATCAAAGTGAATAATTAACCTGCTTTACATACTACACACGTGTAATTATTTGGAGAAAATACGTTACACGCAGTGCACACCGCGGCCGATTGTTATTGTTAAATGACGAAATAGTGTCACGACCACAGAAGGACAACGATGCACAATGTGCACCATTGTCGTAATTTTTTAATTCGAATACCGCTACGTTATACATGAAATGCATCTCTAGAATATTCTTTGGAACTTATTGATATTCACGGGTGAAAATATGCTGTATTTTTTTTTTTTTTAACTCTTTGAGAAATCTCGTCGAGCATCTTTCGCAAGCTAAAACAAGACCTCTGCTCGCGGGGAAGTTTTATAACACGCATATCTATGGGCTCAATATGATCACCCGGCGTCTATGACGTCATTCATGGAATAGCATTTACTATTCCATGAATGACGTCACGCAAAGCACATTTTCTCCATGGGCATTACTATGTTTGGTCACATGACGCTATGTAGACCAATCACTGAACAGGATTTCATTCATGTAGGATATAATGTTCACTATAGCGTATTATAAAAAAATTAATAATAATGTACTACCACGTAGAGTCCAGAAGGAGGAAGAGTATCGCTCTAACCTGATTTACAATTCGGACTGTCCTGGTATTCCTGTGAAAGACACGCTAGAACTACACCCGCCTTCTCCACGGCCTCTGCCATAGCACCGATTATGTCACCAGCTAAAATACGATAGACATGGAGATGGGTGAATATAGACTGATAGATATATATAAATGATATGTGCAGAGATAGAGCAAATGCAGTAATAACATATTAGGGCTTCTTAGCATTCTAAGAATTGGTCAGATGGATTGGCTCGTGTTCTGGATAAAGGTTAGCACGAGGCTTCGCATTATGATTTAAAATTATTAAAACAATATTATTCTGACCCTAACATGCTAACACTACCGCAAAAGGTAAACATAACCTTATTTCACCCATGAACCTTCCACCCCCCCCCCCCTCCCCATTCAGTCTGAAAACGCTATGCCACTGCCGTAAGTCCAATGTTGTACACAAAATGATAACAACATATGTCATGACTTACACATATTATGCTCGTCCATACGCACGGTGTAGCCTCTTTTTGTGAGCTGTTCCTTCATCTCTCTCATGACTGGTTGTAACGGCTTCTCCCAACTGTAGCTGATCATAATGTGACCGGTTTCTCCAGACCTACCACTACCAGACGGGCATGGCTCACCGGGTACCTCTGCGGGAAGTTTATAAAAGTTTGCTTAATTAACTGTATATTAGAATAAGTAATTAAACATTTTTGTAACTGTTTTTTTTTTTTTACACCATAATTAAAGGGACTAAATAACATTGTCTAAATCCCCAAAATAAAATGTTTATTCTAGCGGTTCCCTCATACCTTGTTGTATTCGTATTAATAATACAAATTATGGGACCGGTTTCGGTTTTTTCAAATTTCCCTTTCGTTGCAAAGATATGTAGGTATTCAGATAAGAAAAACTCTCCCGGAGTTTTTCTTCTGTGTACGTACCCCGTGTTCACACACAAAATGTTCAGCCCTTAATCATGACTAAAGAATCAGCAGCTGACTATAGAATCAGCTTCTCATTAAAAATTCCTATGGCAAGCCCTTTGTGTAAAAACTAGATAAACTATGTTTTTCTCAGATACACTCAGTTTTTTCTCAGATACACTCAGTTTTTTCTCAGATAAACTCAGTTAATCTCCAGATAAACACAGTTTATCAGAAAACTCAGTTTATCAGTTGATAAACTGAGTTCATCAGTTGATAAACTGAGTTTGTCTGATAATGTGTTTATATGGCAAGCCCTTTGCGTAACAACTAGATAAACCCTGTTTTTCTCAGACAAACTCAGTTTATCACCAGATAGACAGAGTCTATCAACTGATAAACTGAGTTTTTCTGATAAACTGTGTTTATCTGGAGATAAACTGAGTTTATCTGAGAAAAACTGAGTTTATCTGAGAAAACAGAGTGTATCTAGTTTTTACACAAAGGGCTTGCCATTAGTCATGATTCTTTAGTCATGATTAAAGGGATGAAAATTTGTTGTTTGTGAACACGCTGTATGTGAGTGCAGTGAGTTAGAGAATATCACTTTGCATTTTCACTCATTACTTGGCCATGCAATGTCCATTTGACTTGAAATTTGTTCACACAATACCCTGTGAGATAACAACAATATGCATTGCATCAACCCTTCATCACTGTTTGCACATGTCAACAAAGTTACTAGATCCCTTTAACATTATCTTTTGGAATACTAAATATTGGAAAGTAGTCAGAGAGATCATCATAAATCATCCCTGAGTGAGTTCCTTTTTCATTGTATTAGTAAAAAAATGTTATCTATCAAGGAAGCTCGATTTGGTGAAATTCGAGTTGGTTTGTACAGAGCGTATGAAAAAAAAGGTAATCGAAGTTCAAAGGTCAATTATTTCAAAACTAAATACATGTATGTTCACACCTTAAATGAGAAAGGGATGTAAGGAGTAGCTTCTTAGCTTTAATTTGATTTATTTTCTGAATTCACAGTATCATACATCAATGAGTTCTTTGACATTGGAGATGACAGACCTGTGCAAAACCCACTTTTTTCTTGAAATGAGTGGTGTCACATAACTTTTAAGGATTAGTTATCATTTTTGTGCTAAACATCCACTTCGTGTCGAATGCGGCCCTGCAAATACCAGATCACGGGGATATTTAAACACCTTGTTCTTCACATATCCAAACATTAATAAGTCAACAAAAATTATTCACATGACCTTGGTGGCCATTCCATCTCATTTGTTATCGCAATGACCCATTCCTCACTGTCAGATCTCCCCTATTCCATCTGTGACAGGGACAAGGTGATGGGTTTGGGCACTGTCCTGAATCTGTCTAAATACTTCTCACACTGTTGCCTAATGTGTTCCTCCAACTAAGGTATCATCTAAATGTACATGTTCCCAGTTAATGTTTATTCATTTGAAGAAAAATTACCTAATCACTTGACCTTCCTCAAAGTTTATAATCCAAGTTGTCAATTTGTAACGATATCAACATAATCATTTGATTCTGGTGGATGGCAGGCCAGCGCATATTAATGTTTAAGTAAAATGTACCTAATCATGCATAATATTGATGAATGTATTCAGCTTAACGATTTATTAACTCGCAAACCCAACACAAATTGTTCGAATCGATGTTTTCATTAAAGTGTGGCACCATTATTGTACTTTCAAGCTTTCATTCATTAGCCCAAGCCTTCAAAAAGTGTATTTTGGATGTGTCACCGTCAACATCAGAGAACTCAGCGATGTGTGACATTACTGATTCCGGATTCATTTTGAAATGATTGACCTTTGAACTTCGATTACCTTTTTTTTAGACACCCTGTATATCAAAGGAGGACTACTGAACGAATACATCATATCTAAGAAGCCATTTGTTTTTGTGTGAGATCCATAACTTAACAAGTTTATATTAAAGTTTTCCTAATAGATATTTGTTTCACGTTCTAATATTTGAAGTACTTCAGTAATTTTCTCAGTAAGGCATGTAATTTCAGTATTAGGTGGTCGATAAATACATGCTACGATATTTGATTTATGTTTGCCCTTAATTTCTACAGAAATAATTTCATAATTATTGGTGATACAAGATAAATCATTACACAAAAAATATTGAAGTTCATCGTTTATATAAAATTCAACACCACCACCAATCTTTTATGTTCGACATAAATGAACAAGTGAATAATTTGGGACAGTGTACATGTTTACATTTGTATTTTCATTTATTTAATTTAATTGTATTTATAGTGAGTGGATTTGCTGAGTCAAATTAAGATAACAATGTATAGTGTCAAATAAAACTCTTCGTTATCTATAATATAATCAAAAGTAGCAAATCTGAAACACAGTTTAAACAAAGCCATGACTGAGTGGAAGAGGAAGAATTACAATTCACACATACGCACATAATCTTACACTGCACACTAAGAAATAGGAGTGCAATTGTGCACCCCTAGGGGTGCACGATCTTGTCCCATATTTTGCACGCCTAAAGGTGCACATGTGCACCCCTTAACAGGGATGTACATGAGCACCCTTGAAAAGCTGCATATGAACACCCCAAGAGTGCCCATGTCTACCTGATAGGGTGCACGATCTTGTCTCATATTTTGCACGCCTAAAGGTGCACATGTGCACCCCTTAACAGGGGTGTACAATTATGAGCACCCTTGAAAAAGGTGCATATGAACACCCCAAGAGTGCCCATGTTTACCTTATAGTGTGCACGATCTTGTCTCATATTTTGCACGCCTAAAGTGCACATGTGCACCCCTTAACAGGGGTGTACATGAGCACCCTTGAAAATGTGCACATGTCCACCCCTGGAGTAAACATTTCCACCCTTCGAGGTGCAAACTTGCATCCATAAAGGTGCACATGTCCACCCCTGGAGTAAACATTTCCACCCTTCGAGGTGCAAACTTGCACCCACTAAGGAGCAGATTTGGTTCCTAAAAGGTGCACATGTCCACCCCTGGAGTGCACATTACCACCCTTCGAGGTGCAAACTTGCACACATTAAGGAGCAGATTTGGTTCCTAAAAGGTGCACATGTGCACCCCTGGAGTAAACATTTCCACCCTTCGAGGTGCAAATTTGCACCCATTAAAGAGCAGATTTGGTTCCTAAAAGGTGTCCATGTCCACCCCTGGAGTAAACATTTCGACCCTTCGAGGTGCAAACTTGCACCCATTAAGGAGCAGATTTGGTTCCTAAAAGGTGCACATGTCCACCCCTGGAGTAAACATTTCCCAAAGGCCGAGAAGCGATACCGATAACAGATTTTGCCAACGGCATACTCCTTTTAGAAAAACAACAAATCTTGGTTACCGACACACGCCAAAGCGGGCCCTAATTTGCTAAATATCTAAAAATCTGTCGACGATGAAAAACAAATAATCACACTCTACAGACGGATAAGGTTATTATTTTTCCATATAATGCATATTCAGTACAATCAATTAACATAAAATGTGTAATATAGTGAATTATCTGCCAAAAAATACGATTCGAACCACAGATTCGCTACATCGTTCCTAACACTTCATGCATATTCATCAATGACAACAGTGACGTCATGTACTTAAACCCGCCCATTGTCGACTGTGATCTAGCTTATGGCGTTTACGTTTATAGTGATGCAATATACATGGGCAATGAAAGGCTGTAATAGGATGAAGTTATACGAAAGTGAAGCGATTTTCATTTTTCATTCCCTTTATATGACCTAGTGAACGTAGAAATTGAAATATTGCTCTCAGGAGTCCACGATTTCCAGCGTGAACACAAACCGGCGTCCAACTAAAGGAAGCGTGCACACGTGCACGGTATACTCGATGCGCGATGCTGTCAACTGTATACACCGTGGAATTCAAAGCACGCACACATGGGATATGCATGCCACGTACGTCGTCACATACACTGAAGAACTATAAAACCCGCTCAGTAATGTCATTGTTGTTGTTTACGCCAATCTTTTTTTTTCTTTCTTTCTTACTTTCTTTCTTTCTTCTTTCAACTTATTTAATTCGACTTAAAAATTAATTACTCCTAAAATATATGTCATGTGTATTGTTAAACTTTTTTCTATAAATAAAATAACTAACACAATTTATTGAGAAATAAAATATAGTGAATCAATCCAATTCCTTGCCCGCTTTCAAGGCATCATCTGGCCAGTCCGGCTCCGTATGTCAAGCAGACTTCTCAGCCATAAGCCTAGGCCCCTCCGATGCACGCGGGCAAGGCAGGTCAATGCCATATTTTTTTTTCTTCTTTTTCTCATAACCGAAATACCAACGTACAATATAACAAAATATTTAATTCCAAATAATAACTAAATAATACAGTACACACTAAAAACTAGGCGTGCACATGGCGTGTAAGATCCTCCCCCTGAACCCCTTCCGTGCCCGCGTACTCCTGTAAAGGTACCTGTCCCGCATACGTCAACATTTTCTCCTCTGAGCGTGCACAATATATGGGGTGGAAATGTTGTTGTTGTTGTTGTTGTTGTTGTTGTTGTTTGGTTTTTGTGGCGATTAGTCAATTGTGACTATTGTCGCCAACTACTATTTTTTTTCTCTTTTTTTTAAATTACATTTCAATGTATTTATATCATCAACATTTATATATACACGTATGCATCTATTATGCCTGTTTATTTTCCTTTTTAAACATAATATAAATAATAATTTTCGACGAATTTTCAAGACATAAAAAAAAAAAAATAATAGAAAAAATCATCAAGGCTTAAGCCACAGTTGCTATACAAAATAGCTCCTTGGCTTGAGAAACATACAATTGGGCGGCCGCGCCACTACGTGTTGCTGAGCGGGTTGCGAATTTGTGATTCCCAAACCATATAGTATTATCCTAATGATTTATTCATAAGCAGCGATGTACGTCAAGGGTTACTCATGCATATTCATAACTACGATTAGGGTTTGGATAAGATTTGAGGGATATGTTTAAGATAAGACCATTCTAACCATCAGCAGTATATGTAGCCTATTGGTTACGCTGTGGACTTCAAAACGAGGGGTAATGGGTTCGAATTCTCTCTTATGCCTCTTCTTTTTTTTATTTTGCCATAATTCATGGGCACCCTTGGGGTGTTCATATGCACCTTTTCAAGGATGCTCATGTACACCCCTGTTAAGGAGTGCACATGTGCACCTTAAGGCTTGCAAAATATGAGACAAGATCGTGCACCCCTAGGGGTGCACAATTGCACTCCTATTTTTTAGTGTGTTCAGGAGGTAAGTAAACAGATTGGGCTTTCAAGGTGCATGTGCATAATTAATTTCTCTTCATACAAAGTTAGTTTCAGTCAATCAATCGAAATCTATTTGTTCTAATTACATAGTCTATCAGTGCTCTTTGATGAGCCTTGATTTCGGAATTTAATAAAAAAATAAAATCTGATCTGATAACATCAGTCTAATCTTTGTTCAAGGAAACAATATGGGAATAATCAATCTGGCATTATACGAAATACAACATATATAATTTATTTTAAAAATATATCAACACCCAACATTCAAATTCATCTTAGCATTTAATAATGTGCCTATTATCATTGTAATTTGTTCAAAATTAGGAGGAAGATACGAAAAATATAAACCTATCTGCTCCCGACTACGACTACACGTAGGGTGCTCATCCACCCCATACATTGTGCACGCTCAGAAGAGAAAATGTTGACGTATGCGGGGACATGCTCCTTTACAGGAGTACGCGGGCACGGAAGGGGTTGAGGGGGAGGATCGTACACGCCAAGTGCACCGCCTAGTTTTAAGTGTGTGCTTTACGGTTAATCAAAAGAAAACCACAAACACATTAAATTGTTTAAAACTCTTGAGATAAAAACAATGAAAACAAGTAATGGTAGCAGCCTGGTCAGCTTTGATTAGAACAAAAAGGAATGATAAAATATATGCTTGAGGCATCCTAACGAAAGATAACATTTTATATATGTGTCCCAAAGTTCTTTCCTGGTCTCTCTTGTTTTTGCCAGCAGGACCTGTGATTTCTTTCACTCAGATCCTCCACGATGACAATCCCAGATCCCTTTAACCTTTATTGTTATGTTTGTTTGCCAGGATCTCTCTCCTCTTCTTGTACGAGAATAGCTTGACGATTACTTGATCGATGGTGCTGGTGGTGTGGAGGACTGGAGGTTCCCTGGTAGATGACGCCGACGATGTTGAAGTTGACGAGGTCCCCGGTGCTAGC
>JBAMJV010001108.1:0-82031 GCA_037951105.1 Echinarachnius parma | reverse complement strand
TATTTTGACCTTCAGTGAAACCATGCTTGACTCCTCCATTCCAGATTCTTGTGTAAATATTGATGGATTCTCAATGATACGCAATGATAGAAATAGACACGGTGGAGGAGTTATAGCGTACGTGAAGAATTGTATAACATATAAAATGAGAAATGATTTAAGTTGTGACGATTTAGAAATGATCATATTACAGGTTGATCCACCAAAGCAAAAACCCTTTCTTGTTTGTATATGGTATAGACCACCTAATTCTTCGTTGGAGGTTTTTGATAAATTAGAACAATTGCTACAAAATATTGAATCAACTGGCCTCGAAGTTTTGTTGATGGGTGACTTAAATTGTGATATAATGAACCCCCACCCAAGCTGTAATACTAATCGGCTTTTGACACTGCTTGAAAACTACCATTTAAAGCAATTAATCTCTAAACCGACTAGAATTACTCGTGACTCTAGTAGCACAATTGATTTAATCATTTCCTCCAGCGAAGAAAAGGTCAGTTTTAATGATGTAGTTCAGATTGGCTTGAGTGATCACTACATGATTGTAGCATCGTGGGGCAACGTCAGAACTAGGGTTAATGAACATAAGTATATCACTTTTCGTGATGTTAAAAAGATGAATGTTGATAATTTTCAAGCAGAATTGTTAAATGAATCATGGAATGATGTATACAATACAAACGATGTGGATGAATCATATTGTACATTTGCAACAACGTTTAAAAAGATTGTTGATAAACATGCCCCAATGAAAACGAAGAGGGTCAAACAGAATAATGTCCCATGGATAACAAAAGAAATAAAGGACATGATGAAAGAAAGAGATAAACAGAAGAGTAAAGCTAAGCGCATTGGCAATGATGATGAATGGGAAAGTTATAAGAAGTTAAGAAATAGTGTTACTACATTCATGCGAAATTTAAAAAAGGTGTACTTACAAGATAACATAAAGGAAAATGTAGGTAATAGTGCCGCGATTTGGAAAGCACTTAGATGTATGATTCCTAATAAACGGAATAACACTCGAATTCCTGGTATTAAATTTAATGATCAAACGATTAATAACAATCATGACATGGCCAACATTTTCAATAACTATTTTGTCAGTGTTGCACGAAAATTACATGATGGTTGTAATTTAGATGGTGATTTTACTTCCTTTTTAAAAAGGGCAGATACAACATTTGAATTTAAGGCTGTTTTGATTGAAGATGTAAAAAGAGTGCTGAAAACTATTCCTGAAAACAAGGCCACTGGTTTGGATGACTTACCGGCTAAAATCATTAAAATGGCAATGTCCTACATTGTCTCACCATTGACACACTTGATAAATTTGTCTCTAACCAGTGGCGTTATCCCGAAGGAATGGAAAATGGCATTAGTAATCCCCATATTCAAAAGTGGGGATGCTTTTGAATTGTCGAACTACCGACCGATCTCGATTCTCCCGATCCTATCTAAAGTTATTGAGAGGATTGTGCATTAACAGGTCACTAAATATCTCACACAAAACTCGTTGTTGTACAGTCACCAATCTGGATTTCGCCAAAATTATTCATCCGCAACAGCCCTCTTGAACCTTACTGAAGATCTATTCTCTAATATGGATAACGGTCTGGTAACCGCATTTGTAGCGTTGGATTTAAAGAAAGCGTTTGATACTGTAGATCACAATCTGCTCGTAAAGAAACTTGAATGGTATGGATTTGATCAAAACAGCGCATCTTGGTTTAACAATTACTTGAGTGAGCGCACTCAAGTCACCAAAGTTAATGGTACAACTTCATCTTCTGGGAAAGTAGAGTGCGGAGTTCCACAAGGATCTATCTTGGGACCGATGTTATTCCTAATATTTATAAATGACATTGCAAATGTGGTGAAGCATTCATCTATTTCATTATTTGCAGATGATACGTGTATATACTACTCTTCCAATAGTGCCAATGATATATCGAACAAGGTTAATGATGATTTAAATTTTGTAACTTTATGGCTGAATGCTAACAGGCTGATACTTAATATGAACAAAACTGAATATATGCTTATTGGATCCCATACAAGAGTAAAGCAGTTTCATAATGTAAATTTAAATATACATATTGGTAATAATGCACTGAAAGAAGTTTTTAGTTGTAAATATCTTGGCGTAATTCTTGATCCTAGTTTGAATTGGAAACTGCACATAGACCTTGTACGCAAAAAAGTTGTCCGAGGATTATTTCTCTTTCGTAAAGTAAGACCTATTGTTGACTTGTGTACTGCTAGAATGCTATACTTCAGTATTATTCAAACACACTTTGATTATTGCTCTATAATTTGGAACAATGCTACTCAAGTCGTTTTAAATAAGCTACGTGTTCTACAGAATAGAGCTGTGTGGATTATGATTAAGGCACCTTTTGAGCAAAGAACTCGCGAAATCTACCAACAAGCAAAAGTAGTCCCAATTGTTGATAGATGGGAAAGAGGAAATTTAATCATGTTATTCAAAATAATGCATGACTTAACTCCAAATTACTTATCTTCACGAGTTGAATTTCGACATAATCCTCACAACTTAAGAAATGCCGATTATAAAATTCAGCTTCCAAAACCTAAGACCGAGTTTTCAAGAAGAAGTTTCTTTTATCATAGTTCCAAATTATTCAATTGTCTCTCCTATGAAACGCGAACCTTAAATACACTGACTACCTTTGTTCGCACCATTAATTTGAATGAAATTGCAGACTGAACTTTGTCTTGCCCTTTTTTACCTTTAATTTGATATCTTTTGGTTATTTCATAGTTATACATGCCTTTTTTTTTTTTTTTTTTTTTTTTTTTTAAAATACTTTTAACGTGATAAATATTATACAAACCCCTTAGTTTTGTTTAGTTTTTTGTTTTTGTTTCTTTGTTTGTTTTTTATTTTTTGTTTATCTTGATGTTTTTGTATTATGTTATTGGTTTTAAAGTTTTACTCGTATGTTTGTTGTCGTTCAAGTTGAATTTCTGCAATTAACCGTCTTTTTAGTTTGTTTGTTTAGTACATTTATTTGCTAGCTGTAACTTGTTGTAACTATATGTACATAATTCATTGCCTTATTTCTTGCATTTATTGTATTGCATAATTCACTGTATATGTTATTGTTATTTTTATGTTTGTGGACCCCTTTGAAAATCAGCTGCGCTGAAAGGGTCATCCACCCTATGAGAGGAAATAAATAAATAAATAAATAAATAAATAAATATACAATATAATTTAACTCGGCCATTCTTCAACCTATTAGGTAGATTGCAAAACTAGCAATTTTAATAATATATAGTTTGACTCTAATTTATGATATTGTAAGATTCCCTGTAGGATGTATGCAATGAAACATTTGTTTTCTTCAATTACTGAGGGTGAAACAGTAAAACTGATATTGTCAAAATTATACTTCCATCAATAACTTTTTCGTAAACGATTAGTTGGTCAAATAAAGGGTTTTAGTGGATAATTTGAGGTTAAGAATATGGTTTACTGTTATATCGTAAATCAATTGATTATTTGGGTTAAAGTGGTGTCATAGGTTATATGATACTTATTTGCATTGTAGTTAAGGTAATAATATGCGGAGCACGTTTTATATACACCATCTTAAGGAGGGCGTCCCCTCTATTGTGATTAAATGATGAAAGTTTTATTAAAAAAGAAAATTAAGTTTTGAAGGTACCTTTTATAGTACCACGGATACGTTTAAGAATATTAATTATGTATATAAATGCATAATGGTGTACATGTTAGCTGCAGGATGGAATTTCTCACCAATATCTCACTCAGATATTGCCCTATTGAAAATCTCATATTTACCAAAATACATAATTTCTAAATATTGATCAAACTATTTTTTAAAATCTTTTATTTTAATCTAATTGGGAAATGACCATTGACATTGAACCACAATTAATAGCCACCATGTATGACCAACCTGTATGACATTTACTTCTGTGCACATAATGTTCGTAACTATGAGCAGTTCACAATGTGACTTCATTTAATTATGGTATGTGCAGAGGCGGGATTACCACACCTGATTTCATGATGAAATTCATTTAGCCCAGACGATGATGATAATATACACAATGTTGATTTAAGGTAAATAACACACATGCAGTGTCAATATGAATGAAGGCGAGCGCCAAACGATGTCTCGCCTACAGTATTATAGTACCATCGAGAACCATATTTCAAACTAGGTAAATGGCTAGAAGGTCAACGGAAAGGGTGTTAATTGTTACGTAAATAGTTGAGAATCCAATACTTGGGCTACTGTTATAATCACTGAACGTACAAGGTCACATATGTTATACCCCTATTAGAATAGTCCCATGTTATAATATAGCCATATATTGGAAAATACAGAATAAACCCAATATAGCTCTGTATTGGAATATAGCATGTATACTATGGTTCATGAATAAATGTCCACTCCATTTTATTAGTTTAATCCCCACCCCCTAGCCCCAACCCTTTCTTTGTCAAGTAAGTTTATGTGAGCTTGATGATCCCAGTAAGGACAAAGAAGATCTGCACTGGACCAAACGCTATAGGATTAATTCCCCTAGCCTTTGTATAGAGTACCAGCAGAAATATGATAACCTGGGGATAAAGAGCAGGAACTGGTCAGCAAGTGTTTCCATGTGCCATTCTGAATCTTGATTGCGCACGAAGAACACCTGTACTGAACTGTTTCTCCCTGTATCATTATTTCCAGGTAAGACAACATTATTTCTATCTTTGTATCATTATATCATTATAAATTGTATACATTGTATGTTATGATGTGAAGGTGACTATATTTAAGTTCAATCATACACTTTGTTAAATGAATGATATAAACTAGTAGTAGTAGAATTATGAGAGAGAGAGAAGAGTTTGTGAGACTAATTGAGTGCGAGAGAAGAGTTTGTGAAAAGCTATAGTTACTCTATAACTTGGTGAATATTGAGAATCTTCTATTGTTTAAGTTTATTATGTTAGTAATAATTATATATTGAATAATTATTAACATCGAGAAGTAAGTATAGAGAAACACAAGTTTCGAATAAGTAAGTTATAAGTTATATACATGAAGAGATATAGCATGATTTGCTAACAGCTTGTGAGCAGTGAAGATTAACTTTGAGAGTTCGATGTGAACGGTACTTATAATACTTATACTGTGTGTTCCCCCAAACGTATGATTGTGTGTGTGGAACAAGCCAAACTGTTTGTACATAGTTCGTGTAGATTAGACTTAGTATATAAGCTGCTTTAATCTATGATATGAAATGGGTTAAGTAACTCCAGTCGAGAGGATATTGGATTAAAAGAGAGATATTCAGGGCTTTATATACAAAGGTACCTGTGGTTTGCCTTCCTCACTTTATTAAGGAAATGCCCAGAGTGTAGTCTTTGAGATTATACCCATGTAGTATATTCTTTTGTATATTATGTAGACTAAATGTACACAATGCTAGTTTAGCTTAGGATAGTAATTCAAAGTGCCTGGAATATAGAATACTTATGTAGGTTGGTAGTTGTGCTTGTGGAGGATGATTTATTTACCTTCTTGGAATAAACTACCTCTAAAAGAGAAGTTTATATGAATTCTTGGTATAAGAAAGCTTTTGATAGTTTAATTTTGGTCTCTCATTATTATTCCTCAATTAACTAATGAACAGGAATTCCTTGTTTAAGTCTTGTCAATTTATATAGCTGTTATATAAATTCAAGTAGCCATTTTGATGTTTGGATTTAAAGTGCCACTGTTAGTTTTGATGTTTAGTTTAGTGATTTAATATATCATACTGAAGGGTTAACATTATTTTATAAAGTTAATATTCGGTTTTATTTAATAATATAATATTAAATATATTATCTGGCACTTGATTATTATATAGAGTTTCGCGATAATTGTTATTGCGTTAGATTAGTTAATCATGTTAAATTAATAATAATCTAACTATAACTATTATAATACCTTGAGTCTTTTAAAACATGTATGTTTATGAATGGTAAGTTGAAGTAGTATTGATTTAGTAAGCGATTTAAATGAACATGTTAGATTTTAAAGATAAACATGATGCATGTTTATGGGAATTAGACAAGAGTGTATAGTTGTATATAACGTATTTTGTATTTTGTAACTTGTTAATGTATATAGCACATCCATTGTTAGTAAGTAGTCACTTTAGAAAGAAACACACTTAAGGATGAAATGATTAAGGAGTGTGATATACGAGATGTGTGATATTAATGGTGATCGTTATATATTAGTTATGATAACTATATGGAAACATAATTTTGAGAGTGTTTACTCATACGATATTGTTATTGTGTTATGATTTCTATTATTGATTGACATTTATTATTGAGATAATAAATGTGCCATTCTGAATCTTGATTGCGCACGAAGAACACCTATACTGAACTGTTTCTCTCCGTATCATTATTTCCAGATTCTCTTGTTTTAACAAGCAAACCATCCCTACACACCATAGGGGTGTAACATTTTGGAGGCACTGCCCGGATGGTGTCACCAGTCTCGATGTCCCCGAGGGACTAGATGCTGCACGTCATCATCCAATGAGACGAGCCGGTTAGACCTGAACTGACCCAGACCAAGCCCCTTCTCACCAGTCGTATAGCTGAGTTAGGGAGAGCCTCAACAACCAGGATGGAGCGCCTTATCGCTGATGTCGCCAAAGGACTAGAAGGGTGTAGCAGCGAAGGACTCATAGACGTGTTGACGGCCCTCGAAGTAGCAGAGGATAAGGTGAGTAGAGGTAAGGAAAAGGGTAGTAGGGGTCTCAGAAGGCTTATTTTAACACATCTAAGGAGTGATGAGTTTTATTACAGCGAAGACGAAGGAGAGGCTACATGGAGGAAGGTGGCTGACATGATTGACATCAAGGAAGAGACCACCAGACCCATCGATGACGCAGAGGTAGCCTCACCACCACCACCACGTAGCAATGACGCACCCAAACCTGAGGCGATGTCCTGGAGGAGAGAATTCAAGATTTCCGGTCAGGTGGGTGAGGTAGGACAGAAGGAGAGGCTCAGTTTCATGAGCCTCATCCATCAAATAGAGCGCGGGAAAGAAAGGAGATACCCAGATGAGGAGATCGTTGACGCCGTTATTCGTGCGATGGCGCCTGGCCTCACTTTAAGGGGTTATCTGGAATCAAGGCCCCACCTCAACCTACCCACCCTCCGTCGGTTAATACGGTCTCACTACCAGGAGAAGGAAGCCACAGAATTGTACCATGAACTGAGTAGGGCGGTTCAGGGACAAAAGGAGACGCCTCATGATTTTCTGCTTAGACTACTCGCCCTGAAACAGAAAATAATGTTTGTTTCCCAGGAGGTCGGATCCTCATTTCGCTACGACGGTGCCCTAGTGGAGCACATGTTTAGGCACTCTGCACTGACTGGCCTAGCGAACGAGAGTGTCAGGAACGACATGAAGCCGTGCCTGAACGACCCGTCAACCAGTGATGAGGACCTCCTGGAGAGTGTGAATCTGGCCGCTAACAACGAGACGGAGCGGCTGGCCAAACAAAAGAAACGGGTACCAGCCCAGATAAATACACTCGAGGCTGGGAATCAGAAGGAGCCAAAAGTCGACATGGGCAGCCTACATACGGAGATCAAGGCTCTGATCAGGGCAGAGTTTGCAGCCATCAGAGAGAGTGATCGAGCTCCTCGAACAGGTCGGCAGGGCCCATCAAGTCAACGATCTCCGCTGGAATGGGGCTGCACCGAATGCCGGAAGAAAGGAGAAGGCAGACAGTGTCGCCATTGTTTTAAGTGCGGGAGTACAGGACACATAGCTAAAGGCTGCTTGGCGGGAAACGGCCAGCGGGCACCCCTACGGGACGGGTCGTGCCCACCGGAAACCAACCAGTAAGTCCCAAGCAGCATTACAAGCCACATGTAGACATCAGAACCAGTTTCCCATCCCGATCTCAGACCAAGGTAGCGAAACTGGTAGGGAAAAAATGCATGCTTCATTGTCTACTCCAAGGGCGAAAAACGCATGTATTATGGGATACCGGAGCCCAAGTTTCCCTGATCTCCGGCTCCTGGCTTCAAGACTCCCTCCCTCAAAAAAAAGTTCAACCTATTTCAGACCTCCTCCAAGACCAGGATCTACAATTGTCAGCAGCAAATGGTACCAATCTCCCTTTCAGCGGATATGTTGAACTACAAGTTCAGATTGATGGCAGTGGAGCTGCAGAGATCCAAGTCCCTTTTCTGGTAGTAGGAGACCACACTATCAGTGAGGATGCTATCCTTGGCTATAACGTCATTGAATCCCTGATCAACCACCCTTCTTCCTCCCCCGATGCAATACACCGAGCCCTAGTATCAGCGATGAGTAGTCCTCCGGAGACGGTAAGCAGCATCATCAGTACACTTGAGGCCGCCGAAATCGATGCATGTCCGATTGCCAGAGTGAACAAGGTAACAGTGCTACCACCTGGCAAAAGTCTTAAGGTTCCGTGCAGGATCCATGCCGGTGCTCTAGGGAAGACCCGCTGCTTATTCGAGCCTGACGAGGCGAACCCATTGTTCGATGCTGGCCTGTGCATAGACCCATTCCTAGTGGAAGTGAAACGTGGAAGCTCGTGCAGAGTGCAAGTCCTGGTCACCAATACTTCATCTCGTCCTATTGTGTTACCAAAGAAGACAGTGCTTGGGCACCTACATGGAATTTCATCCATTCACCACCACATCCCAACAAATGAGACTCAGAACACCAAGGTTAATCAAGTAACTACTGACACACCTACCCAATCCTTCCATGACAAATTCGACCTGGGACACTTGTCACCGCAACAACAGGAGAAAATCATTGGTGTGTTAGACGCAGAGCGTGATGTTTTCTCGATGGGAGATGAGGACATCGGATCTATTCCAGATCTTCGTATGAACATCAGTCTCAATGATCCAACACCTGTTCAAAGGACCTACATGGCTGTTCCACGTCCATTGTTCCGAGAAGTGAAGGATTATGTGGCCAATCTGCTGGAGAAGGGATGGGTCCGAAAGTCCAGCTCGCCATATTCTTCACCCGTGGTCTGTGTCAGGAAGAAGGATGGAACACTGAGACTATGCATCGATTACCGCCAACTCAACCAGAAAACCATTCCGGACCGACAACCAATCCCCCGTATCCAAGAAGTACTGGACAGCCTAGGCGGAAATGCGTGGTTTACAACGCTGGATCAGGGTAAGGCTTACCACCAGGGGTTCATGGCAGAAGAAAGTAAACGCCTTACTGCTTTCATCACGCCATGGGGCCTTTACGAATGGAACCGCATCCCGTTTGGACTAACCAATGCCCCTGCTGTTTTCCAGCGTTGTATGGAAGGTTGTCTAGATGACCTGAGTGGAGAGATCTGCACAGTTTATCTAGATGACATCCTGATCTACAGCCCAACCTTCGATGACCATGTCGCCCACCTACAGAAAGTCCTGTGTCGGCTAAAGGAGAAAGGCATCAAGCTAAAGCCAGCCAAGTGCAAGTTTTTCCAAAGCCAGGTGAAATATCTAGGAAGGATAGTATCGGCAGATGGTCATCAGGCTGACCCAAACGATACGGAGGCGGTACGCATGCTAAAGGAGAAAACACCAGCCACAGTGGGAGATCTGCGCAAGCTGCTCGGACTGGTGGGTTACTATCGCCGATATATTCCCAATTTCTCTCGACGAGCTGCTTGTCTGTACCAACTCCTATCGGTCAACCAGACACAACCCAAGCCAGACAAGAAGAAATACACCAAACAGAAGTCATCCAACTCCCTTCCTTCAAGTACACCCATCGAGTGGAAAGAGTGCCATCGCTCAGCCATTTCATCCCTGATAGACAGCCTTCTCCAAGCCCCCATCATGGCCTACCCAGATTTCGAAAAACCCTTCGTAGTGCATACCGATGCATCCCATGAAGGGCTGGGAGCAGTGCTGTACCAGGAGCAGGACAACAAGTTGAGAGTGATAGCCTACGCTTCTCGTTCCCTCACGCCGGCAGAGAAGAACTATCACCTACACTCCGGAAAACTTGAGTTCTTGGCGTTGAAATGGGCGGTCTGTGAGCGGTTCCGAGATTATCTGTACTACTCCCCACCCTTCGTCATATTCACCGACAATAACCCCCTCACCTATGTACTAACCTCTGCCAAGCTGAACGCCACTGGTATGAGATGGGTTGGTGAATTGGCTGATTTCCATTTCAGCATTAAGTACCGTCCAGGAAAGAAGAATGGTGATGCTGATACGCTCTCGCGGGAACCGCTCACTGTTCCAGACATGACCGGGTACTCAGAGGAGATCACCGAACCAATCATACAGGCAGTGCACCATGGAGTTCAGGTAAACAAGGAGGTGCCCTGGAACATGGCTCTTTCCGGCGCAGAAGCCATCCCAGCCCAAGTGTCCAGTGTTCACATTTCTGCAGGACTACCCCAGCTTACAACAGGAGAAATACAAACTTCCCAGAAGAAGGACCCCACCATCTCCGTTATCCTGGACCTAAAGGAAAGAGGAACACAATTATCCCCCAAAGAACGGAGAAAAACAACAAAAGAAGTCCAAAAGCTGCTCCACGAATGGAACCGACTTGTGGTAGATAATCAAGGAATTCTACGTCGGAAAACTGCCACACGAAATCAACTGGTTCTACCTGACAAATACAAGCAACTGGTGTACCAAGAGCTGCATGTCAACATGGGCCACCTTGGACCGGAGAGAGTGACGCAGTTGGCGAGGGAGCGGTTTTACTGGTCAGGGATGGAAGGTGACATTACAAAATTCATCACATCTAGGTGCAGTTGCCTGAAGAACAAGAAACCAGCAAGACAGATCAGGGCACCTATGACCAGCATCACCAGCACTCAGCCGCTTGAACTTGTCTCCATCGATTTTCTCCATCTGGAGAAGTCCAAGGGTGGGTACGAGTATATTTTGGTAGTGATGGACCACTTTACCAAATTGGCTCAAGCATACCCCACCAGGAACAAGTCAGCAAAAACCGTTGCGGATAAAATCTTTAACAACTTCATCCTGCAGTTCGGTTTTCCTCAGCGGATCCATCATGACCAGGGAGGAGAGTTTGAAAATCGGTTGTTCCGCCGATTGGAGATGCTGGCCAACATCAAGCACTCCAGAACTACCCCCTACCACCCAGAAGGGAACGGGCAGGTGGAACGATTCAACCGTACCCTACTGTCCATGCTGCGCACCCTAACTTCTACCGAAAAGGCCAATTGGAAAGACCATCTCCCCAAGGTTGTACATGCATACAACTGCACAAAATCGGAAGCGACCGGGTTTTCCCCATTCTTCCTAATGTACGGGCGGGAACCGAGGCTTCCCATTGATCTGGTCTTCCAACTGGAAGGAGAAAAGGAGGATGGCAAGGTGACGCATGCTGACTTCTGTAACAGATGGAAGGATGAGATGCAGGAAGCGTACACCTTAGCCCGACGGAATGCGGAAAAGAGCACCTCCAGGGGAAGGAAAGATGGGAAACGGCCGAGTCTCCCACTTGATAAGGGTGATCGAGTTCTTGTCCGTAACCACAAACGCGTTCCAGGCCCAAACAAGCTCCAGCCCTATTGGGAACAGGAAGTGTACCGAGTACTAAAGAGGATAGGGGATGACTTGCCGGTCTACGAAGTAGTTCGTGAGAATGGGTCTGGTCCGGCAAGAGTCCTCCATCGCAACATGCTGTTACCATGTGATGGTTTTCCAGCTTCGGAGGGAGATCAAACAAAGAGAGCAGATGAAGTTAAGGCCCCTCCTCGGCGACGAACCAGAGCAAATAACCCCCTACCCTCCCACACGTCACTGTCATCTGCAGAATCTTCAGATGAAGAAATGTACTATCTGGAAGCAACAAGGAGAACAGGTTTTCAACACCAGCTAACTGAAAGTGATGCATCGATTGAAACCCCTACCTCAGATGATGAGCTATCTTCAGATAATAACGACATGGCGGAGACAGTGCAACCTACCCCCCCACCCCCACAAGTGATTGACGACGGACAGCAGGATAGAAGGGCTAGTGTGACGCCACCATCAGGTGAACAACCAGACGACACTCCCTTACAGCAGCCACCCAACCCACCACTACCTCCCCGACGCCGTCAACCTCCTTCATGGCTAACCTATGACAACCTAGGAGACCCTACCCTGCAACAAATCCAACCAAACCTGATGCACATCCCAGCTGTAGTGGACGACCAGCATCAGTTTGCCCCCCTACGTCCTAATAAGCCTTATGTTGCCCCTTACATGCCCCATACCTTTCCAGTACCTTATCCTCCTCAACATGCTATGTCTTCTCAGTATCCAACATCCAACCCACCCTCTGGCCAGGTACAATGGGACCCCCCACTAGCAGTCTCCGAAGTGCAGCCGCTGGGACCGACATCACATCCACTGGGTCCAGCATCACAGCCTCTGGGTCCGACATCGCAGCCGCTGGGTCCGACACCACAGCGACTGGGTACAACACCGCAGATGGTGATACCAGAAATGCAGCCATTCGGACTGGCAACGCAGCAACACGGGCACTTTCAGTCATCACTGAGGGGACCACCAACTGTGATACCGGGAGCTACCTGGATGCCTGATCTGCGGGCACCGGCAGGTTTGTATTAGTGACTCTCGAAACTGGTGAATGCTGAACGTCATGAGTCGCGCAAGAGAGGTCACCGCACCGAAATGGGATGATAATAATAATAATAATAATGGTGGCTACTTATATAGCGCACGTTCCGTCTTTCGACGCTCGCGGCGCATGGTGAGAGCGAACATGGTGAGAGCGAACTTGCAGCGTGAGGGAAGGAGATGACTGGAAGCATGGAATATAGCTCCGAAGCTACGTCACCAGTCGACGGTTGGAAAGTGAATTAACAGTCAGAGCTTGCAAAGAACATTATGTTTATTTGAATAGTTCATAGGCAAGTTGAAATTATGTTATAAGTTTTGGAGATTCCTGACCAGTAGCAGGGATGAGTCTAGATGAAGAAGCACTGCGCAGTGTATTAAGAAAGGAGATAGCTTTTGTAGCATAAGACAACTGATATTTATGTTGTACAAAAGCGTTTCTCACAAGACATGACTCATTCATTGCGTTATAATTGTTTTATTGGAGATGTGATTCTCTTGCTATCAATCTAGTATCAACGGTCTATAGATCTGAGTTGGAACCGTATACACTCTGACTTATTTTTTATTGTTGATAGATTTATATAGAATGATTGTAATACATTGTTACACAGATGTAACAATCGGTAGGATTTCAGTGATATAGGTTGGATTAACATCCAGATTTTTTTTTTTTTTTGCGGTTATGATATTGTTAGATATCTAGCGGACATTTATTTTTTTTGGAGGGGGAAGGTGTTATACCCCTATTAGAATAGTCCCATGTTATAATATAGCCATATATTGGAAAATACAGAATAAACCCAATATAGCTCTGTATTGGAATATAGCATGTATACTATGGTTCATGAATAAATGTCCACTCCATTTTATTAGTTTAATCCCCACCCCCTAGCCCCAACCCTTTCTTTGTCAAGTAAGTTTATGTGAGCTTGATGATCCCAGTAAGGACAAAGAAGATCTGCACTGGACCAAACGCTATAGGATTAATTCCCCTAGCCTTTGTATAGAGTACCAGCAGAAATATGATAACCTGGGGATAAAGAGCAGGAACTGGTCAGCAAGTGTTTCCATGTGCCATTCTGAATCTTGATTGCGCACGAAGAACACCTGTACTGAACTGTTTCTCCCTGTATCATTATTTCCAGGTAAGACAACATTATTTCTATCTTTGTATCATTATATCATTATAAATTGTATACATTGTATGTTATGATGTGAAGGTGACTATATTTAAGTTCAATCATACACTTTGTTAAATGAATGATATAAACTAGTAGTAGTAGAATTATGAGAGAGAGAGAGAAGAGTTTGTGAGACTAATTGAGTGCGAGAGAAGAGTTTGTGAAAAGCTATAGTTACTCTATAACTTGGTGAATATTGAGAATCTTCTATTGTTTAAGTTTATTATGTTAGTAATAATTATATATTGAATAATTATTAACATCTGACGTATGAAGTAAGTATAGAGAAACACAAGTTTCGAATAAGTAAGTTATAAGTTATATACATGAAGAGATATAGCATGATTTGCTAACAGCTTGTGAGCAGTGAAGATTAACTTTGAGAGTTCGATGTGAACGGTACTTATAATACTTATACTGTGTGTTCCCCCAAACGTATGATTGTGTGTGTGGAACAAGCCAAACTGTTTGTACATAGTTCGTGTAGATTAGACTTAGTATATAAGCTGCTTTAATCTATGATATGAAATGGGTTAAGTAACTCCAGTCGCTCAAAGAAGAGGATATTGGATTAAAAGAGAGATATTCAGGGCTTTATATACAAAGGTACCTGTGGTTTGCCTTCCTCACTTTATTAAGGAAATGCCCAGAGTGTAGTCTTTGAGATTATACCCATGTAGTATATTCTTTTGTATATTATGTAGACTAAATGTACACAATGCTAGTTTAGCTTAGGATAGTAATTCAAAGTGCCTGGAATATAGAATAATTATGTAGGTTGGTAGTTGTGCTTGTGGAGGATGATTTATTTACCTTCTTGGAATAAACTACCTCTAAAAGAGAAGTTTATATGAATTCTTGGTATAAGAAAGCTTTTGATAGTTTAATTTTGGTCTCTCATTATTATTCCTCAATTAACTAATGAACAGGAATTCCTTGTTTAAGTCTTGTCAATTTATATAGCTGTTATATAAATTCAAGTAGCCATTTTGATGTTTGGATTTAAAGTGCCACTGTTAGTTTTGATGTTTAGTTTAGTGATTTAATATATCATACTGAAGGGTTAACATTATTTTATAAAGTTAATATTCGGTTCTATTTAATAATATAATATTAAATATATTATCTGGCACTTGATTATTATGTAGAGTTTCGCGATAATTGTTATTGCGTTAGATTAGTTAATCATGTTAAATTAATAATAATCTAACTATAACTATTATAATACCTTGAGTCTTTTAAAACATGTATGTTTATGAATGGTAAGTTGAAGTAGTATTGATTTAGTAAGCGATTTAAATGAACATGTTAGATTTTAAAGATAAACATGATGCATGTTTATGGGAATTAGACAAGAGTGTATAGTTGTATATAACGTATTTTGTATTTTGTAACTTGTTAATGTATATAGCACATCCATTGTTAGTAAGTAGTCACTTTAGAAAGAAACACACTTAAGGATGAAATGATTAAGGAGTGTGATGTACGAGATGTGTGATATTAATGGTGATCGTTATATATTAGTTATGATAACTATATGGAAACATAATTTTGAGAGTGTTTACTCATACGATATTGTTATTGTATTATGATTTCTATTATTGATTGACATTTATTATTGAGATAATAAATGTGCCATTCTGAATCTTGATTGCGCACGAAGAACACCTATACTGAACTGTTTCTCTCCGTATCATTATTTCCAGATTCTCTTGTTTTAACAAGCAAACCATCCCTACACACCATAGGGGTGTAACACATACACAAACATTGTTGTCTGGCATTCACTAAGCAAGATTTCAAACCTAGCATCATGATATGTCAATGTTTATATGGTCAAAGGAAAGGGTCTTCGTAGATTATTATTCTAGATCATGGTAAGCAAAATATAATTAGGGTTAAAGGGAGAGGTCTGCGTAACATCAGTGATCGCTGCTCACGAGGCCTCGGCTGGCAGCCATCACTGCTGTTGTGCAGATCTCTCTCGTTGGCGGCTATCTGTTATGGGTGGTGGGATTATTTTTAGCATGCGATCGAGGGTCTTAGATCATAGACTACAAAATACCCAGCATTTCATGTTAGCCAGTCCATGAAGTTTCCATAACCGGCCATGTTTGCTGCGTGTTAAGGCTATGGAAAAATTAGCGCGCAGTGCGTAGATTCTCTTCTAGTTATTTATATACTACTTCTATGGTAAAAACTAACACTAAAAGTGTGTTACGCGCTCGTCCCATTCCATCTAATGATTTAGCCAGGGGGGGGGGGGGGGGGGGGAACTCAGCCACCATGATGGTATTAAGTGAACGCGATTAATAGAAGCCTTTTTGCAACGTCACAAAACGTCATCAAAGGTATGACAGGCTGTGTATTTCGAAATTGATCTGAAATAAAATAATAAAATAAATCACATTGAGTGATGAATCTAGCGTAATTAATGTGTGTTTCCCTTATCTACTCCATAAATAAGACAACTTTTTAGGTATATTTTGTGTTAAATACTGTTTATGATTGCTCTCGAATTGCAGAAGAGTCGCCTTTCATACACGGATCACTGTGTCAGCCAAGGGCAAAAACTGTAATATCAAACCAAAGACGCTTAATGGAAAGACCGACCACTGGACAATTTTCTTGTACAAAGTGAATGGGCAGCGCGCGATGTCCTCAGTTAATGCGCGCAATTACAGTCCTGACGTCACAATGCAAATTGCACAGGGGGTTCCCCACATATTTATTGTTGCAGTTGTTGTTGTTGCTGCTGGCTTAATGTGAATGACTCGGCTATTTTTAGCCTAGCAACAACACTATTTTCGGAATAAATCAGCTGACTAAGCGCACCGATTTTATAATGCGCACACATACGCAGTTATCACTGGTCAATTATTCCACAAAGCAGTATCATGTTGGGAAGAACAAAGTCGATTGGTTTGTCGGTGCGTATATTCCAGACAGTGTGCGTGATAATATGCAAATATCCAAATATGCCATTGCCTGTTTATTGTGCACGTTCGAGATCTGTGAATTTAACAATTCTTTATTTTAAAAATGTGAGTGAAAATCTCTAAAAGCTCATCGACAATAATTTTTAAATATTTTTACATATACAAAGACAATATTGAATTAGAAAAACAATGTGTCCCCCAGGTGTACTCAACTTGGAGATAAGCTGATGTTCAATCGTCATACTAGCCTGAATTTGCCGAGTTTAAGTAAGTACGTTCTGATCCTTACTTTTGTTTAAATTAATACTAACAAAGGGAACATTTGTTCCAAAAAAGCTCATCGACAATAATTTTTAAATGTTTTTTAATTAATTAAAATAAACAAGATTCAGTACTGTACCCAAACCTCTGGGTGTACCCAACTTTCTCTTTAGCTCGATTTGAATCTTCATTCTGTTTGAAGGGACATCGCTGCGCGACCGCCAGTGATCCGTCTTGTAATTCTACAGTCTTTGATCAAACGCATGGCGCGCAAAATCACAAGTGTACGCGTTTTTTGTCATCTTTGCCATAGAAAACGTACAGTATGAGTGCGCTTGGTAAGGTGCGCGCATTCACCCGATTCACAAAAAGCACACAGTAAGCCACCGTAAAAGAAGACAAAAGGCACACGGTAAATACTGAAGGGAGGACATCTTCTGTAATCTGATGGGCACGGTGGGATACCGTCCCCTTCCATAATCTGTCTTCCCACCATGCCGACTGCATTATAACGTACTGTAAATCTGTACAGTGATCATATCTTGATAGTCTATTTTCAGACCCGTTTATGAATAATTAATGCACTGCATGAGCAATTGACCACATTCCTCCCAAATGGACAAATAAGATTAATTGTTGCAAATTAAAAGGCACAAGCTTAAATTAGTCTATATGTACTTGCCTACAAAATTTATGATTCCAGCCTATAGGTGTAGAGGATTAGACAGGGGTTGAAGGGAACATGTACCCTGATAATTCTTATATGAAATATTATGATTAGGATAATTTTTTGTCACATTATAGGTGTGCATTGGCTTTTGGAATATGAAATAATGAAACACGAAACAAATTCATAGGCTATAACAATATGCAATTACTTTTGAAACCTTAAATGTGTCTCACATGATAAAATTAGGAACATATTAGGTGTGTTTATCTTTATATTCTCTTAATCAATTTTCCGGGTAAAAGCTAAAAAAATAAAAAAAAGACCAGACCAGACCTTTTCCTTCCCCACCTCCTTCCCTCCTCTCCCTATCCACACATACACACACACACACACACACACACACACACACACACACACACACACACACACACACTCCCTTTTCCTTCCCCACCTCCTTCCCTCCCTTCCCCAACCGATACTCTCCCTCTTCCTTCCCCATCTCCTTCCCTTCCCTCCCCACCCACACACCCTCCCTCTTCCTTCCCCACACTTGTTCCTCCTCTCCTCACTCACACACACCTTCCCTGTTCCTTCCCCACCTCCTTCCAAACCCTCCCCACCCCACATACCCTCCTTCATCCTTCCCCAACCCATTCCCTCCTCTCCCCACCCCCATAACACCCACTCTTCCTTCCCCACCCTTTGTTCCTCCCCTCCTCACTCACACACACCCTCCCTGTTCCTTCCCCACCTCCTTCCAAACCCTCCCCACCCCACATACCCTCGCTCATCCTTCCCCAACCCCTTCCCTCCTCCCCCACCCCCATACACCCTCCCTCTTCCTTCCCCACCCTTGTTCCTCCCCTCCTCACTCACACACACCCTCCTTCTTCCGATCCCTCCCCTCCTCTCCCCACCCACACACACCCTACCTCATCGTCCTCCACCTCCTTCTTTCACCCCCTACCCCCACACACCCTCCCTCTTCCTTCCCCACCTTTGACCCACCTCTCCTCACCCACACACTCCTCCCTGTTCCTTCCCCACCTCCTTTCCTTTTCTCCCCTCCCTACCCCACACACTCTCCCTCTTCCTTCCCCACCTCCTTCCATCCCCACCTCACCTCCCATCCCCACTCCTCACTCCACTCCTCACCTCATCCTCTTCACTCTTCACTCTTCACTACTCACCTCACTCCACTCCTCACTCCTTCCATCCCCACCTCCTTCCATCCTGCTATAAATATTCATTCATACCAAGAACTCTGGCGGAGTGGAATCTCTTACCAAAAAACGCACGACAAGCCACATCGTTGCATTCATTTCAAGGACATTTGAGTAAGATGAATATGCTAGATTTCACTAGGAGGGCCCACCACGGGCTCCCCAATTAGGCGCGCACAAACCCACCAAGTGCCTGCAACTGTATATCCGCATCATGCGAAGTTTGTTTGCAGTACCAAGAAGAAGAAGAAGAAGAAGATCCCCCCATCCCCACACACCCTCTCTCTTTCTTCCCCACCTCCTTCCCTCCTCTCCCCACCCACACACACCCTCCCTCATCCTCCTCCGACTCCTTCCCCACCCTTGTCCCACCTCTCCTCACCCACACACACCCTCCCTCATCCTCCTCCAACGACTTCCCCACCCTTGTCCCACCTCTCCTCACCCACACACACCTCACTTTTCGTTCCTCACCTCCTTCCCTCACTCCCTCATCATTTCCCCACATCCTTCCATCCTCTTCCCATCCCCACACATACCCTCCCTCTTCCATTCCCTACCTCCTTCCCTCTTCTTCCCACCCACACACACCCTCCCTCATCCTCCCCCACCTCCTTCCATCCTCTCCCCATCCCCACACACACCCTCCCTCTTCCATTCCCTACCTCCTTCCCTCTCCTTCCCACCCACACACACCCTCCCTCATCCTCCCCCACCTCCTTCCATCCTCTCCCCATCCCCACACACACCCTCTCTCTTCCTTCCCTACCTCCTTCCCTCTCCTTCCCACCGACACACACCCTACCTCATCCTCCTCAACCTCCTTCTTTCACCTCCCCTCCCCAACAACCCCTCTTCCTTCCCCACCTTTGTCCCACCTCTCCTCACCCACACACACCTCCCCTTTCCTTCCTCACCTCCTTCCCTCACTCCCTCATCCTTCCCCCACCTCCCTCCATCCTCTCCCCATCCCGACACACACCCTCCCACTTCCTTCCGTACCTCCTTCCCTCTCCTTCTCACCCACACACACCCTCCCTCTTCCATTCCCTACCTCCTTCCCTCTCCTTCCCACCCACACACACCCTCCCTCATCCTCCCCCACCTCCTTCCATCCTCTCCCCATCCCCACACACACCCTCTCTCTTCCTTCCCTACCTCCTTCCCTCTCCTTCCCACCGACACACACCCTACCTCATCCTCCTCAACCTCCTTCTTTCACCTCCCCTCCCCAACCTCCCCTCTTCCTTCCCCACCTTTGTCCCACCTCTCCTCACCCACACACACCTCCCCTTTCCTTCCTCACCTCCTTCCCTCACTCCCTCATCCTTCCCCCACCTCCCTCCATCCTCTCCCCATCCCGACACACACCCTCCCACTTCCTTCCGTACCTCCTTCTTTCCCCTCCCCACCCCCACACACTCTCCCTCTTCCTTCCCCATCCTTGTCCCTCCTCTCCTCACCCACACAATTCCCTTCTTTCCTTTCCTCCCCTCCCTACCCCACACACTCTCCCTCTTCCTTCCCCACCTCTTTCCATCCCCATCCCCACACACCCTCTCCCTTCCTTCCCCACCTCCTTCCCTCCTCTCCCCACCCACACACACCCTCCCTCATCCTCCTCCACTTCCTTTTTTCACCTCCCCTCCCCAACACATCCTCCCTCATCCTTCACCCACCTCCTTCCATCCTCTCCCCATCCCCCTCACACACACCCTCCATCAGATATGTTCTGATTTGGGTGCTGTAAACCGGAATGGGTTATTTCAGCAGACTTTAATGTATAATTTATAAACGCGTGCATACAAAACTAATCGTTATTAAAGGAGATAATAATAATTATATAGGCTACAGCTCGTATACAAATCGAAGGTTACGCGGAAGTAGGTTTTTCGAGTTAGCATACTTAGAGAATAGGGTTTAGTTGTCAGGTTAGATTCAGATGATGCACGTCAGCATCCCTTACTAACCCTGAAGAATTTTTGTTAAAAGATACATGTAATTATTTAAAAATCAGGACATCAAATTTTCAAAAAACTGCAGTCGGTACAACAACAAAAAGTAGGGCTTGCTCCGATTTTGAATTTAAAAATGTAAAACTAAGAAGACATCTTCGTGAGCATTCTCTCTAAATTTCCGATCATTTTTGAAAAAGTTATGACCATTTTCTGAATTATCAATTTTGGAAAATTGTCAAAATTGTCAAAAAAATCACGAAATATCTTGTTTCTGTAATTTCTCAAGAACCAAATGACAAATCGTCACAAAACTTGATATATATATGTACCTTGATAAGCCAAGGACGTGTTGTGATTTTAGGGTCATGAGGTCAAAGTTCAAAGGTCACAGGTCAAATTTTCACGAAATGTACCTTTTGCGTCTATACGAATGAAGGCGGATGCATGTGCTCCAAGTTAAGTTGTTTTCTCAGTCAATTACTTGAATTATGTCATTAATTCTACATATTTCCATTAATTATGCGTTGCTGGTCATTTCTATATGTCTCATTTAGTGACTTCTTCATTTTCAAGAAAGACATTCACAAGCTAAGACAGGGTATTTTTCACGCTAATTTTAATGTCGAGAAGCATTTCAAAGTTACGTCGTAGCGGGAGTATTCAATATTCATCCGCGCAACGCAATTAACATTGTTTTCTATGAAGCATGATATCCTCTTAACCACTGGCAATCACAGCAAACTTACAAGCCGCCGCGATGATAAACTAGTACAAAGCTAGCCAATTGAAAATTATAGCTAGCTACACCACTCACACAAACTATTTTATACATGATCGGGTAATATTAGTGTGATCTTTTCTGACAGATTGACAGTTTGAGGACACGTTCGCATTACTCGATCATCAACCAATCACAGTAGAGAAATCAGCCACGCCCACTACATGCCTGACGATTGACGTAAATATTTATCTATCACCCTTGATGTCCAGAAAATGTTCATCTATTTGAAAGATCTTTTCTCAATATAGGCCTACGAGCATAAACGAAAGAATAATAAATTATTTATGTATATAACCAGCGATTGAAATTGATGCGTGTTACTAAATTGTGTATTCTTTGTGTTAAATTGATCGACGAAAGACGAAATTGAAGTAAGGATTTCCGCTCTGGTGGTTCCTCGGGACGAATTTGAATTACAGATTAATAAAATTGAATGACAAAAGTGTTAAAATGAATGGGAAAACTTATATTAAAAAGCCTTTTTTGTTTTCATTGATATTTTTTTCTTCATTCCTTACATACAAACAATAACAAAGTATTGAACACATAACTTTTTTTAATCAGTAGATCAACATAAAAATAATATTATTATACAGCGTTTGATTTTACATTCAGGTCAAATACAATTAACTTTTACATAATGTAACATTTCAATTATTACAAAATAATTGACAATAATAAACATCAGCATGAATGAAGAATTACAATTTCAAACACTTTCAATTTAAATACAATTTTCCATTTATAATTATTTATATTATTTCATAATTACAATTTAAAGAGGTATTATAAACATTAATGAAATGTTAAACTGTTTCAATTTTTCGAAAGATAAACTCTTACTCTCTAGTATAAAACATTCCTATTCCATTATGTATCTGTAGTGATGATGAAATAACATGACAAACATAGCAGTTTGAGAGCGCTTCGTCACCAAAAAACGTAAACCGAACTAATCATGATAATGATATGCATATGACCCCGTGACGTCATAACCAGGAGTCAGCACAACTATAGCGCAAGCGAGGTCATAATAATATTCGCGTGCCTGAGCGTAAAATACCGTTAAAAAATCCACAAAATTGCCCAATGTTTGTTTAAAAGTACATATTTTACCGTATGAGTGGTTATTTTTAGCGAAATTATCGACTTCTTTGACAAATTGATCAACGCAAATTGAACATGTGCATCGAAAAAAAACCCCCTACGGAACACGCACTAGAAGGTCTGCCAGAGTTTCGGCAGGCCCCGCGCTGCGAGAGAGGTAGCTAGCTAGCGCGCCAAGCCGTTTGTAAGTTGCACTCTTAAAAAGTGCCGAAAAGGAACGAAAATGCAAGATTATCACGATCGCACCTATTCTAGACCTTCTCTTATTTTACTTACATGTTTGCAAGGCTTTTAAAACAAATACGAGAACAATTACCTGCAAAAACGGCAAAAAAAAACTGATAATCTCCTGTTAATTTCCTAACTCGCTCGGACCAGGTAAACTGAACCTAGCGCATGTTTGTTGCCAATTTGCAAACGGGCCGGCGTAGACTACACTACACGTTATATGATATCGCAGCCCAGAAATTGGCAACGATCACAAACGATCTGATTTTCGGCTATGTTCAATCGCAGCTCGCGTAACAACTAACAAGCGCTTGATTTGTTTTGAATGTTTTACTCGGTTTTACTTCAGGAAAAGTCATATTTTGCTAAAAACTGAGGTAATACTGAATATTGTGTAACTATATTTCCGTAAATATTGTTTCATAAATCCAGCAAAGTATCGATACTTGTCATTTTATTGCCGTATAAAAAGATGAATTTGAGCGCGAAACACTGCATTTTTGCAGACCGGTTTATGAGATTCGATCGATGAAGCCGCTGCGGAGTGCCGGAGCAGCAGTCCAGCTCAGCTGCCTGTGCTGGCGGCTGCGCCCGCGCGCGGGCGGCCGCCCTGACGACCGGGCGAGAGCTGAGTGGGTATATTCTAAAATCATAGCGGAGATTTCATCGTCTCCTCGAAGCGATTTAAGAGTGAGGATGCGCCCTTATTTGGCAATGATATTTGTTGTATTTGTGGAGACAAATAATCAAAAGGAATTATGAAAATGGTGTCTGCAAATATGCCTCAAAACCGGGAAATTGCCCCCTCTGACAAGTGACCCCTGTATGCCCCTGTCCATGCCCAGCCAATGTGTTCCTTGTTATGACGTCACACAAATTACCGTGACCTTTCCTTTGTCTAAAACATCGATTTTGGGAATTCCCCCAAAATGCTTTTTTTTTTACTTTTTTTTTTTGAACAGTTATTCGTAAACACTAATTTGTTATCATTTATATGTCAGCTTTTTGATGTTAAAATATGAACTCAAATTGGAATGATTTATAATACCTCTTTAATTACAATAAAATTAACAACACTATATACGAATGAGTGAACAATGAACAATACGTTAGTCAGGTGCTATAAGCTTGCACGATTTTATCATTCTAAACGATTATTTGGTTCATACAAAACTATGCATGACTGTGATGTTTCTTGAAATAATTATGATTAGAGAAATCATCAACAAAAAACATATTTTGAACATTTTATGAAAAGGTGTAGGCATTTTTCATTTTTTAAAAAATCTTTGAATACATACAATTATGTGGGCGACGTAATTATTTATTCCGATCGGATACATTCAGTTTACACCAATTATCTTGAGGTCAGCGGATTGTCCTATACTAGAGCTAGTCCTGCGCTAGGCCTAGGTGAAGCCAACCCCACACCACCGCCCCACCTACCCCATACACTTTGTACATAAAGCAATGGCGGGCTGACGGTCTTGTTTACGAGCAGTATTGAACAGAGGAAGTTCGTCACAAAACTGCATTGTGGGGAAATAATATGACGAAACAATAAGAATGTGCGTAAGGCGCGCACTATACCAGGCGCACTCACACTGTACATTTTTTATGGCAAAGATGTCATTAGCGCGTACATTTATGACTTTGCGCGCGATGAATTTGTAAACAATTTTTTCCCTTGGCTGAGACAGTGATCCGTGTATGAAGAGCGACTCTTCTGCAAATATTGAGCAATCATAAACAGTATTTAACACAAAATGTAACTAAAAAATGCTCTTTTTAATGGGGTAGAAAAGGGCAACACAAATTGATTACGCTAGATAAAGAGGTGGTGAATATTTCACCGCTCAATGGGATGTATTTTATTATTAAATTCCCGATCAATTTCGAAATACACAGCCTGTCATACTTTTGATGACGTTTTGTGACGTAGCTAAACTGCTTCTAATCGCATACATACCTAACCATCATGGCGGCTGAGTTTACCCCCCCTGGCTCTAGCCATAGAAGTATGACTCCAACACTGCCATTGTAGAACTAGAAGGTAAACTGTATTGCCCGTAGGTACCGTACCCCATACACTTTGTACATAAAGCAATGGCGGGCTGACGGTCTTGTTTACGAGCAGTATTGAACGGAGGAAGTTCGTCACAAAACTGCATTGTGGGGAAATAATATGACGAAACAATAAGAATGTGCGTAAGGCGCGCACTTTACCAAGCGCACTCACACTGTACATTTTCTATGGCAAAGATGTCATTAGCGCGTACATTTGTGATTTGGCGCGCGATGAATTTGTAAACAATTTTTTCCCTTGGCTGAGACAGTGATCCGTGTATGAAGAGCGACTCTTCTGCAAATAAACAGTATGTAACACACAATGTAACTAAAAGATGCTCTTACTAATGGGGTAGAAAAGGGCAACACAAATTGATTACGCTCGATAAAGAAGTGGTGAATATTTCACCACTCAATGGGATGTATTTTATTATTAAATTCCCGATCAATTTCGAAATACACAGCCTGTCATACTTTTGATGACGTTTTGTGACGTAGCTAAACTGCTTCTAATCGCATACATACCTAACCATCATGGCGGCTGAGTTTATCCCCCCTGGCTCTAGCATAGCTGCATATAGCGCATACAAGCGCGCGCGCAGCTAGTGTACGGCTGGTGTACCGTACCGCACGCACGCACACGTAAAACCTATCGATAATTTGTCGAGAGGTCTGTAACCCAGATGATGAGCTTATAATCTATGCCTGATATTATCATGCCTGCTTTCCGAATCTTGATCCTTATGTTATCGAGTCTGTTTTGAAAAACAGGTGGCATGCACGCGCGGCCGGCCGGTACGTATCGCGGGCGTAATATATGCCGTAATACGTGCGCGCACGCGCGCAGTATACTCCCTGATTGTACGTACCTAGTATCCATCCCCTCAGACGGTACTTTACTGAGTACCTCGTCACCCAGGTGATAGGTGACAACATCTAAACAATATATTACCGTGTACTTTTTGTCACTTTTTACCATTCTTAACTGTGTGCTTCTGAAAAACACATCACATTTCTAAAGCATGCGTTTACAAAGGCTACTTTGTTCCTGAGTGAACACATTGTCTGGGATTCTATTGTCTCCAAACGTACACCTGAATAACATCGGCGCACTCGCAAATGTTTGGCCCGTACGGAAACAGGAAATATTAGTGGTTCCATAAGTGGTGGTAATTAATTGGTAATTCATTTATGAATTACACAACCTTTTGCAAAGTGTTGGGTATCTATTTTGATATCACAAAACGATACCAAATCATATAATTATATGCTGTTCTTTGCCTGGTGTTCCCCTTTAACTCCGAGTTGGACCTTACTATTATCGAAAGCCATTTTTTTTCTTTATAAAATTGTTGAAACAGTTGTTTTGACAAGGCATACAGTTTTTTAAAATCAGTTAATTTTGTTATTATCAAGGAGCCTTAAAATAATTGATATACTTTTTGTTACGGTAGTGAAGTTTCAATTACTTTCATTTGTTGCTTTTGAATACTAGTATGTTTTATTTCAAGGCTACAAATGGCTTTGTCACGAGAGATCGCGACATGGGTATGCCTGAATTAAAATAAGGCAGGTGGAAAATATTTTGAAGCGATTGTGGCGTTGTTTCCATGGAAGGGATACTATCACCACTGTTTGGGTGTTAGGGACTAGTACTAGTTAAACTATCCTTTATATTGATGGGAGGACGGATTGCTAATCGTTGACTAATTGGGCTATACGTAGTTGGAATTTGGGCTATTCTAGCAATGGTTGTGATTCCATTGTATAGGTTTTATTGTGTAGGGAGGATTGGCCTGAATAGTTTATCGGCGTGTGCCGTTTCTTGGGGCCAGCGGTATACGTGTTAATTAGTAACCTGTCCCGGTTGGCCCGTTCTATTTAGCGAGATGCGGGTTTGCGTGCGGTAGACTGGCATAGCTTTATACATAAATTGATATGGTAATTGCGTATATGACGTAAAAGGGGGTGTGATCAGTGTCGTCCAGTTAGCTTGCGCGAGAGTAACTTTGGCGCTAGTTTTAAATCACGTGATAGGGGCGTATGGGCGTTGTTGATGCACTGTGATGTTGGGAGATTGTTTGATGTGTGAGATCGACATTTGCCTGCGTGAGAGAAGGTTGACCGTTGGTGGTCTTGACTTGACTGTTGATGGTGATGTTTTTCCCGAGCCAGACACTGACATCGGCTATCGGGATGGATGCGATCACCGGCACAGCGGAGGCCATGACTCCCGGTTTCCACGCGGATGTGACAGGATGTAACTGTAAGTTTGCCGTCTTGCTAAATATGTTTTCTTTATTGTATAATATAAGAAGAGACCACGTCTGGAAAATATAATGTAAATGGGTATTGTTGACGTGAAAGGATAGATCATTTACCGATAACTTAATAAGATGTAAATGTTCATGAATACTGTTTGATTGTTTTGTTAGTAAAGTTTTCTCCATTATTGAACGGCAATTGTAATTATTTTGTGAAAATAAGTTACTCTTAAATGAAATTATCAATTAATGTGCAGAATACCGGAAGCTTTATAGTTTTACAATCTTAACCGGTTTCATTTATGATAAACCATTGTTATCAATGAATGACGCCATTAATGTTTGAATTATTGGCTGTGATGTATATGTTTTCATAATTGCTATTGTGAAATGTTATGTTCCACATTGAAATCATTGAGTGCGAATTTACTGAAAATAATGAAAATAATGAATATAAATGTTAAACATTGTTAGCTGCAAAACAGTTCCAATGATTGTAGAGATGTTGTGACAATTTATTGTTCTTTAATATAGCCGTACCCTTGGGGTTGGACCCGAAAATTCCGGGTGCGCTTCGTTTTTCCGAAGGTTCGTTATTCCGAAGGTTCGTTATTCCGAACACGCAAATTTCCTATACCTGAGTGTTCGTTAATCCGAAAATGAAATAGGGTTCGTTAATCCGAACGATTATTGCATTATTCCGAAGGTTCGTTATTCCGAAGGTTCGTTATTCCGAAGGTTCGCTATTCCTAAAATGAAATCGGGTTCGTTATTCCGAAGGTTCGTTATTACGAAGGTCCGTTATTCCGAGGGTTCGTTATTCCGAAGGTTCGCTATTCCTAAAATGAAATCGGGTTCGTGAATCCGAAAATGAATTTGGGTATGTTATAATGCTATAATTTCATATAAAGAGATAAAATAAACTTAAATGTTTGATTGGTCTGGCCAAGGGAGGGAAAGGGGGAGGGGTATGCTTAATGCAGGCTGTAAATTAAATAAACAAAACACAAAATATAGTATTATAACAAGCCCGATTTAATTTTCGGAATAACGAACCCGATTTTATTTTCGGATCAACGAACCTTCGGAATAACGAACCTTCGGAATAACGAACCTTCGGAATAACGAACCTTCGGAATAACGAACCTTCGGAATAACGAACCTTCGGAATAACGAACCTTCGGAATAACTGAACCTTCGGAATAACGAACCTTCGGAATAACGGACTGTTACCAAAATTCCGACCTGCGAAGGTTACCCTGTGGGCGTTACCACGCCTTCTGATGCACTCGTCTAAGGGTGGAGATCGAGTGTCGGCTCTTCGAGCGTCGTTGATTCTGGGAAGGATGCAGTTCGTTCTGCGGGTGCCAGGGGCACGAGACTTCATCAGCTCGACGAGGGACCAGCCGCGAAAGCGAAAGCACCGAGCGTCGTCGCCGGCAGAGTGGTCTACGCAAGCACCGTCGTCACGGGAGCCGTCGTCACGAGCATCATCGGTCACGAGCATCGTCGGTCACGAGCATCGTCGGATACGAGCATCGTCGGTCACGAGCTTCGTCGGATACGAGCATCGTCGGATACGAGCATCGTCGGTCGCGAGCAGCGTCGTAGCGAGCGAGAACTCGAGCGTGGTTCACGCAGCTTCGCGATGGAGGTCCAGTTAAGACTACAGATAAGACTTTGAGGTTTTTCTGTTTGTTATATTTTGTTGGCCAGCACACAGATGTGTGATTTAAAGGACTTTTAAGTTACTTTGATTTTGAATATTCTTTTGTTCTTTGTGAAGGGAGAAAGAATAAATATACATTGTCGGCTTGTGAAGTCTTTACTTTGTGTTTAGTTTGGTTTAAAATACGTTTAACGTTTCATTACGTATTCTTAGCAAGATGCTTAATTAACCTGTTGATTTGTATGCATTACAGAGTTTTAATAATGCTTGAAATTATAAAGAATATTGTTATATGTCTCTGAGCTTGAGACTATGAATTATGATTTCAGTCAATAAATTCATTTTGACTGTACACATTGTGTGGAAGGTATTCTTTATTTCTTGCGTTCACTCATAAACTACAAATATCCATGAATCCCTGACATTTTTGGCGACCACGAAGGGACAGAAGATTTAATTTGTTAGGTTTTGTGGATTATATTTTGTATAGTAATTAGACATATTTGATATTCGATAGGGAATCTAAATTGATTGGGTAATTAATTTTACATTCCTAACATTTGTTAGATGTTTTGTTTGTTTCCCTATTTGACGTTGTCTTTTTACAGATCCGACATGGGGTCGGGTGAGGTGGCTTCTGCTGCATCGGTGATCGCTTCCTTCCAGCTGGTAGTTGCGAGTCATGTGTCTTTGCTCTATGGGTAAGACTTTGTTGTTAGTATTGTCATGGTGTGACTGTGTATGTGCACTATGGTGATTGAGAAGCTTGCGGAACTTGCGGAACGTGGTAGGCTGTTCGGTTTTGAGGGTACGGAGTTACGAACATTTATTAAAAAGGAATGGGCCATAGCCAAAGAGGACCGTGCTGAATTGCGCGCGGATGTTAAGGAACAGTTAGAATTTAACGTTTAGCAAGCTGAATTCGAAGATGACCAGGGAAAGTCGTCTTCAGCGCGCTATACTCATAGTGGGGTTGATTTGCTTGATAATGAATATCATGTAGATGCAGATGCAGATGCATTTTTGCGACGGTTTAGGTCAGCGCGTTTAGGATGCGATGAGACATTGTCTCAGTTCAAAATTCGCCTGCGTAAGTGTTACGATAGGTGGTTAGATGCGTGTGAAGCTGAGAGTGCGTACTTGGACCTTGTTATTGACGACTCATTGATTGAGTCTGGTGTGAATTATTCTTTACAGAATCCGGTGATCTTTGATGATCAGGGTGCCGTTAGTGGCGGTAAAGTTTCTAAGGGTGATGCGTTTCCCATGGTGGAGCCGTCCGCTGTGGCGGCAGAGCATGATTCAATTGAATCAATTGGTTGTCCTCTTTATGAGGATTTGTTTGAACCTTCCGAGGGAAGTGTTGTGGAGATCGAGTCTCTTTTGGGCCTTGTAGCAGAGTTGCAGTCTACACCGGAAGCTGCTCGGATCACTGCGTGTGGGTCTGTGGTAGATAGTGGAGAAGGGTCTCCACTGGTGTCTGTAGGATTTTGTTCCACATGTTTCAGTCTGTATTCAGCGAGGGAGTCAGAACTGGTTGGTGTAGAGTCTGCTACTGCACATGGGTATCTTCAGACAGGGTCTAGTCTGGACGCGTCTGGAACGTTTCCAAGAGAACTGTCTCCACTGATCAGTGTAGTAGGTACACTGAAGGTTGGTCAGTCGTTTTTAAATGAGTCTGCTGAAGGGTGTAGAGAGGTGACTTCATTTGCTGGTGAGGAAGTTCAGTCTTCACTGGAGGGTCACGAAGCCTCTTTTACTTTGGTTGCTGAGATGGAACGGTCGAGTGAGTCGTTGATTCATTGTGGAGGTGTGGAGGTTGGGTCCACACTCGGTAGAATTCATGTAGAGGAGTCCTCATTTTACGGTATATAGTTTAGGTCTGCACCGGAGGACGTTGGAACCTCTGCCAAGATAAGTGGGAGTAATCAGTTTTCTCATTGTGGGGTTGTAGAGTTTCAGTCTACACCAGATTATCCTCGTCTTTTGGGCGAGAAGACATTCAATTTGTGTTCGGAGACCGAGTTACCAGAGGAGGGTGTAGCTGATGGATCTTCATCATGTTGTGTTCAACCTGTTGAGAGGTTAGAGTTATTTGATGTGGACTTGGGTCCGTGTGATGGTGGAAGATTGCAGCACACTCGAGGTGGTAATCGTGGTAACTTTGTTACAAATGATTGTATTCAGAGTGGTGATAATGACACGGAGAGTGTTATTTTTACTTTGTCGTGTGTCGGTGATGACCATGAAGTTGGTGATGGTGTGAGTCCCGGCACTGGTTTATCCCCATTTGAGTCGAGAGTTGACGAATTTCGAGAGTGTCACTCTTGTGTGGTGGGTGAACTGGACTTGACACACATGGGAGTGCAGTTGACCAGCGGTGGTCAGCGAGGTCGTTTTGACTTCAGGTGCATGCGTGGCATGTTTTGCATGTCGAGGAGAGCCGAGATCTTTCTCCTGGTCATGTGTGACTCCTTGTGGAGTCACGACAGTGATGCCGTTAGAACCTTTTTGGTGGGGCTGGGTCGAGGAGTGAAAGAAAAGAGCTTGTTTATTAATTTGGACTAATTATATACTCCCAGCTTGATATTTGATTATTGGAATTTATTTGACTTAGAATTGTGTAAAGTATGACGGTTGGATTATTCTTTTGGATAAATAGAAATTTGATTTGGGAAGATGCGTAGATGCGACGAATATTTAATTGCGTTATTAATGCAATTATAGATATGATGATTTTGTAATCCCAAAATATTTTCTTAAGAAGGGGGTTAAATGTCTGGAGAGATCGCGACATGGGTATGCCTGAATTAAAATAAGGCAGGTGGAAAATATTTTGAAGCGATTGTGGCGTTGTTTCCATGGAAGGGATACTATCACCACTGTTTGGGTGTTAGGGACTAGTACTAGTTAAACTATCCTTTATATTGATGGGAGGACGGATTGCTAATCGTTGTCTAATTGGGCTATGCGTAGTTGGAATTTGGGCTATTCTAGCAATGGTTGTGATTCCATTGTACTGGTTTTTATTGTATAGGGAGGATTGGCCTGAATAGTTTATCGGCGTGTGCCGTTTCTTGGGGCCAGCGGTATACGTGTTAATTAGTAACCTGTCCCGGTTGGCCGGTTCTATTTAGCGAGATGCGGGTTTGCGTGCGGTAGACTGGCATAGCTTTATACATAAATTGATATGGTAATTGCGTATATGACGTAAAAGGGGGTGTGATCAGTGTCGTCCAGTTAGCTTGCACGAGAGTAACTTTGGCGCTAGTAATAAATCACGTGATAGGGGCGTATGGGCGTTGTTGATGCACTGTGATGTTGGGAGATTGTTTGATGTGTGAGATCGACATTTGCCTGCGTGAGAGAAGGTTGACCGTTGGTGGTCTTGAGTTGGCTGTTGATGGTGATGTTTTTCCCGAGCCAGACACTGACATCGGCTATCGGGATGGATGCGATCACCGGCACAGCTGCGGAGGCCATGACTCCCGGTTTCCACGCGGATGTGACAGGATGTAACTGTAAGTTTGCCGTCTTGCTAAATATGTTTTCTTTATTGTATAATATAAGAAGAGACCACGTCTGGAAAATATAATGTAAATGGATATTGTTGAGGTGAAAGGATAGATCATTTACCGATAACTTAATAAGATGTAAATGTTCATGAATACTGTATGATTGTTTTGTTAGTAAAGTTTTCTCCATTATTGAACGGCAATTGTAATTATTTTGTGAAAATAAGTTACTCTTAAATGAAATTATCAATTAATGTGCAGAATACCGGAAGCTTTAGCCTTACAATCTTAACCGGTTTAATTTATGATAAACCATTGTTATCAATGAATGACGCCATTAATGTTTGAATTATTGGCTGTGATGTATATGTTTTCATAATTGCTATTGTGAAATGTTATGTTCCACATTGAAATCATTGAGTGCGAATTCACTTACTTGGCAGATGAAAATAATGAATATAAATGTTAAACATTGTTAGCTGCAAAACAGTTCCAATGATTGTAGAGATGTTGTGACAATTTATTGTTCTTTCATATAGCCGTACCCTTGGGGTTGGACCCGAAAATTCCGACCTGCGAAGGTTACCCTGTGGGCGTTACCACGCCTTCTGATGCACTCGTCTAAGGGTGGAGATCGAGTGTCGGCTCTTCGAGCGTCGCTGATTCTGGGAAGGATGCAGTTCGTTCTGCGGGTGCCAGGGGCACGAGACTTCGTCAGCTCGACGAGGGACCAGCCGCGAAAGCGAAAGCACCGAGCGTCGTCGCCGGCAGAGTGGTCTACGCAAGCACCGTCGTCACGAGAGCCGTCGTCACGAGCATCATCGGTCACGAGCATCGTCGGTCACGAGCATCGTCGGATACGAGCATCGTCGGTCACGAGCATCGTCGGATACGAGCATCGTCGGTCACGAGCTTCGTCGGATACGAGCATCGTCGGATACGAGCATCGTCGGTCGCGAGCAGCGTCGTAGCGAGCGAGAACTCGAGCGTGGTTCATGCAGCTTCGCGATGGAGGTCCAGTTAAGACTACATATAAGACTTTGAGGTTTTTCTGTTTGTTATATTTTGTTGGCCAGCACACAGATGTGTGATTTAAAGGACTTTTAAGTTACTTTGATTTTGAATATTCTTTTGTTCTTTGTGAAGGGAGAAAGAATAAGTATACATTGTCGGCTTGTGAAGTCTTTACTTTGTGTTTGGTTTGGTTTAAAATACGTTTAACGTTTCATTACGTATTCTTAGCAAGATGCTTAATTAACCTGTTGATTTGTATGCATTACAGAGTTTTAAAAATGCTTGAAATTATAAAGAATATTGTTATATGTCTCTGAGCTTGAGACTATGAATTATGATTTCAGTCAATAAATTCATTTTGACTGTACACATTGTGCGTTTAGGATGCGATGAGACATTGTCTCAGTTCAAAATTCGCCTGCGTAAGTGTTACGATAGGTGGTTAGATGCGTGTGAAGCTGAGAGTGCGTACTTGGACCTTGTTATTGACGACTCATTGATTGAGTCTGGTGTGAATTATTCTTTACAGAATCCGGTGATCTTTGATGATCAGGGTGCCGTTAGTGGCGGTAAAGTTTCTAAGGGTGATGCGTTTCCCATGGTGGAGCCGTCCGCTGTGGCGGCAGAGCATGATTCAATTGAATCAATTGGTTGTCCTCTTTATGAGGATTTGTTTGAACCTTCCGAGGGAAGTGTTGTGGAGATCGAGTCTCTTTTGGGCCTTGTAGCAGAGTTGCAGTCTACACCGGAAGCTGCTCGGATCACTGCGTGTGGGTCTGTGGTAGATAGTGGAGAAGGGTCTCCACTGGTGTCTGTAGGATTTTGTTCCACATGTTTCAGTCTGTATTCAGCGAGGGAGTCAGAACTGGTTGGTGTAGAGTCTGCTACTGCACATGGGTATCTTCAGACAGGGTCTAGTCTGGACGCGTCTGGAACGTTTCCAAGAGAACTGTCTCCACTGATCAGTGTAGTAGGTACACTGAATGTTGGTCAGTCGTTTTTAAATGAGGCTGCTGAAGGGTGTAGAGAGGTGACTTCATTTGCTGGTGAGGAAGTTCAGTCTTCACTGGAGGGTCACGAAGCCTCTTTTACTTTGGTTGCTGAGATGGAACGGTCGAGTGAGTCGTTGATTCATTGTGGAGGTGTGGAGGTTGGGTCCACACTCGGTAGAATTCATGTAGAGGAGTCCTCATTTTACGGTATATAGTTTAGGTCTGCACCGGAGGACGTTGGAACCTCTGCCAAGATAAGTGGGAGTAATCAGTTTTCTCATTGTGGGGTTGTAGAGTTTCAGTCTACACCAGATTATCCTCGTCTTTTGGGCGAGAAGACATTCAATTTGTGTTCGGAGACCGAGTTACCAGAGGAGGGTGTAGCTGATGGATCTTCATCATGTTGTGTTCAACCTGTTGAGAGGTTAGAGTTATTTGATGTGGACTTGGGTCCGTGTGATGGTGGAAGATTGCAGCACACTCGAGGTGGTAATCGTGGTAACTTTGTTACAAATGATTGTATTCAGAGTGGTGATAATGACACGGAGAGTGTTATTTTTACTTTGTCGTGTGTCGGTGATGACCATGAAGTTGGTGATGGTGTGAGTCCCGGCACTGGTTTATCCCCATTTGAGTCGAGAGTTGACGAATTTCGAGAGTGTCACTCTTGTGTGGTGGGTGAACTGGACTTGACACACATGGGAGTGCAGTTGACCAGCGGTGGTCAGCGAGGTCGTTTTGACTTCAGGTGCATGCGTGGCATGTTTTGCATGTCGAGGAGAGCCGAGATCTTTCTCCTGGTCATGTGTGACTCCTTGTGGAGTCACGACAGTGATGCCGTTAGAACCTTTTTGGTGGGGCTGGGTCGAGGAGTGAAAGAAAAGAGCTTGTTTATTAATTTGGACTAATTATATACTCCCAGCTTGATATTTGATTATTGGAATATATTTGACCTAGAATTGTGTAAAGTATGACGGTTAGATTATTCTTTTGGATAAATAGAAATTTGATTTGGGAAGATGCGTAGATGCGACGAATATTTAATTGCGTTATTAATGCAATTATAAATGATGATTTTGTAATCCCAAAATATTTTCTTAAGAAGGGGGTTAAATGTCTGGAGAGATCGCGACATGGGTATGCCTGAATTAAAATAAGGCAGGTGGAAAATATTTTGAAGCGATTGTGGCGTTGTTTACATGGAAGGGATACTATCACCACTGTTTGGGTGTTAGGGACTAGTACTAGTTAAACTATCCTTTATATTGATGGGAGGACGGATTGCTAATCGTTGACTAATTGGGCTATACGTAGTTGGAATTTGGGCTATTCTAGCAATGGTTGTGATTCCATTGTATTGGTTTTTATTGTGTAGGGAGGATTGGCCTGAATAGTTTATCGGCGTGTGCCGTTTCTTGGGGCCAGCGGTATACGTGTTAATTAGTAACCTGTCCCGGTTGGCCGGTTCTATTTAGCGAGATGCGGGTTTGCGTGCGGTAGACTGGCATAGCTTTATACTGTTACGAATGTAGATACATGCATTTAATAGTGTTGCAATTAGTATTGGATCCAGTCACTGACCTCTATATTCCCCATTATATGTTTTTGCGCTGTTTACCTACCAGCAACTTCCACCCACTTAAACCGTGTGAGTTGGTTCCCACTTAACCCTCACCTTACAATGCCATTCATATACCATCGCTTTTATGTGTTCCCCCGTTTGCCCATCTATTGTCTCTCATCTTAACTTCATCTTTGCTGTAACCCTCCTCTCTCAAGAGCGGTGTTATACTTTGATGTCTATAATCTGTTTTACCCTGTCCTTCATTCTTTAGTCATGAACCTCGCATCTACCTGCATATATCCTCTATTGTGTTGACCCTTACCTTTAGATCTTTACCGTTAGCTTAATCTTATTGCCCTGCAATGTTTATAGGTGTATTTCTAAGAAGTGTTGTAATGTCAAATCACTAGAGGTCTTTCTTTGTTGCATTTGGTTCCCTCTTCGGTGCCTTTAAAGATGTCATTCTTTGTCCTCTGGCCTATATATACTTCGACATTTCTCTCATTCGGGGTTCATAGTTCATTCGGAGTCAGTTATAAGTTATCATCAAGTTCATAAAAGTCAGTTATTATTAGGGAGTGGAGTTCAGTTTAGTTAGTCGTGAGTCCAGTACAAGATTTGAGACAGTTAAGTTGTAGAAGACAGTTTGAGTACGAAGTTAGTTCAGTTAGAAGTTATACTTAGAGTTAGTCATGTTCGTCATTGCATTGTACGAAGTTGTTTATGGAAGAATAAACGAGTAACCGAATAACTCTCGCCAGCTGTGATCTATTCTCCAAGCTTGTGGAACGTGCTTAAAGAGTGAATGTGATTATGAATGTGATTTAGAACTATATAACCTCGGCCATCCAGACATCCATCCATTATATCATCATCATCTTCATTCCATAACGATTTTGTCCGTCAAAAGACAGAATTGTTACACTGGTGTCAGAAGTGGGATTCGAGACTTTAACACGTGTCCGACATAGCAGTGTATACGTACGTCACTCGGAATAATGGCCCCGAAAAAGAAAACTGAAATCCAGCGAGAGCTGAAACAACTGCGACGAGAGTTAAATGAGGCACGACGGGCACTCCAGCAACAGAGCGAGCAGAAGGTCGATGCGAGCGAGGAAACAGAAACGACGGACGACGAGGTGGTGTTCGCCACACCAGATTCCCTACCCCGGGTGTCAGTTCAACTGCCCCATCAGGACACATACACCGGTAGTCGACCGTGGGAAAGCTTCATTGCTTCTTTCCACAATATGGCCACCGCCTGCAGATGGAACAGCCGGGAGACTCGATTTCGTCTGCTCGCATGCCTGAGAGGGGACGCCGCTGACTTCGCGTATCAGCAACTGCCATCCGACGTCGTCGACGACTACGAAAAGTTGACCACGGCGCTCGAGGACCGCTTCGGCGATCGGAAGAAGCCGGCATCCTTCGTGTCGCAGTTAGAGACCCGCCGCCTGAGTCCAAACGAAAAGATCTCGGAGTACGCGGCGGACATAAAACGATTGACCAGGTTTGGCTATCCGACGGCGGACTCGGCGACGATCGAGACCATCAGTACCCGCCATTTCTTGCGCGGTCTTGGGGACAATAGTATGACCCTGCATATTGGAATGCAGGAGCCAAACACACTCCAAGAGGCACGAGAGACGGCAGAGCGTTATCTCAATTTGCGGGAGGAGGCAACTCGTAGACCAGTCCGGTCGATATCATCGTCGACGTCGAACGATATCCCGGAGGAAAGACTTATTTCCTTTGAGCGGCGGGTGATGGAGGCCATCGACCGGAAATTAACCGATATAATGGACAAAAAGCAGCCGGCCAAACCAGTCTATGACAGATGGGGAAAGTCAGGAAAAGATGGTGAGCGACGATTAGGGCCGTTGCGGTGCTGGACCTGCGACGAGGTAGGCCATATTTCTACTCACTGCCCACACGCTGGTCGGCAGCCCCAGCATCAGCCAGCAAAGCAACAGTTCAGGAACGAGCAGCCTGCACAACCACAACCACAGTGGCAGCCACCACCGCGGCAACCACCACAGCATTGGGCGCCACCACCACCACAGTGGCAGCCACAGAATCCGGGAAACTAACCCGGGCCGACCCCGTCGACCAGGGATCGGCCCCGCCCAGGGCTACGCCCAACAAAGTGATAAGGATTAGTGAATGTTCTGGAATTTCTGCACTTATCCATGTAACTGTAAATGGCGCTAATGCAAATTTGTTGGTCGACTCCGGCGCCGCTGTGACTGTCATTTCATCAAAAATGTATGCATCCATACCTGAAGTTTCGCGGCCTACTTTGCAGCCCCTAGAGGAAAATATTCAACTGCAAGCTGCTGACAATGGACACCTCAATGTCCATGGATTAATTGAGATCGTCGTGAATATTGACTCTGAAACCTTCAAGTGGGATGCATATGTTGCCGATATTTCTGATGATGGACTTATTGGATTTGACTTTCTTCATCATTTCAACTGCACCCTGGAAGCCAGGCGAGGGCTCCGAATCAACGGCCGCTTGTTTCCAATTGAACTCAAATCTGAGTTTGCCAGCTATGCTGTGTTTGTGAAATGTGATACAGTTATTCCAGCGAACTCGGAATACATTGTTCGTGGCAAAGTGAATGAATTTGAAAAGAAAGTTGGATCTAATTACGCTATCATTGAGCCTGTGCCTGCCAAGGAAAGTAACATACCGTTACATGTTGCCCATTGTCTTGTTGATGTTTCACGCAAAGATATCGACCTACCCGTTCGCGTTGTCAACACCCGTGACGAGGATGTGAAGGTTTACGCAGGTGCGCGGATAGCCTCTATTCAGACGGTGACGGACATCTACGACCCCGATGATGACGGAGAGAAGCCTGGGAAAACAGCTCGCATAAATGGAGTGAAGGTCAGTAACCATGAAGATGAGAGTGAAAGTGGTGACTGGTCCGATGATTTAAATGCACTCTATGAGCGGAGTTGTTTGGACCTTGATTCTTCTGAGCGTGGTCGTCTTGCCGAGCTACTTCAAAAACATAAAAGGACTTTTGCGACATCATCTACGGACAATGGTCGTACTTCAATAGTGCAGCATACAATCGATACCGGCGATGCTGCACCCATCAAACAACGACCCCGCCGACCTCCCAGAGCTTTTGAAGGGGAGGAGGAAAAGATAATCAATGCACAGCTTGAGGGTGGTATAATCCGTGAGTCGACGAGCGCCTGGTCGAGTCCGCTGGTCTACGTGAAGAAGAAAGACGGAACCACTCGGCAATGCGTAGATTATCGGAAACTCAACGATGTGACGAAGAAGGATGCATACCCCTTACCAAAGATAGAAGACTGTCTTGACTGCCTTGGTGGGGCGAAAATCTTTTCAACACTCGATCTCCAGTCTGGTTACTGGCAGATCGAGATCAAGGAAGATGACCGCCCGAAGACTGCCTTCAGTACACGCACCGGCCACTACGAATACGTGACTATGCCGTTCGGTTTGTGCAACGCGCCGAGCACATTCGAACGCGCCATGGAATTGCTCATGAAAGGACTGCAATGGAAGACACTAATTTTGTACTTGGACGACATCATCGTGTTGGGTTCGACGTTCAACGAACACGTCGACCGCCTAAATGAAGTTCTCGAACGACTTGGTAGTGCTGGACTCAAATTGAAACCAAGTAAGTGTCATTTGTTCCAGTCTGAAGTCGCCTATCTCGGTCATGTGGTTAGTGAATCCGGAATAAGACCCGACCCCGAGAAGGTGAGCAAAGTCCAAAGCTGGCCGACTCCAACGACGGTGGGCGACGTTCGATCTTTTCTTGGATTATGCTCATACTATCGCCGGTTTATTCGAGGATTCTCTTCCATTGCAGCCCCACTCAACAAGCTCCTAGAAAAGTCGCAGCGATTCTTATGGTCAGATGAATGCGAGACTGCTTTCCAAGACCTAAAGGTCGCCATCGTGAGCGACAACGTGATGGCGTACCCCAACGACCAGGGAATGTTTATCTTGGATACTGACGCATCAGGGACCGGTATCGGCGCAGTTCTTTCGCAGATGCAGTGGGATGAAACGAGACAGCAGGAGATAGAACGGCCCGTTGCTTTCGCAAGCCGATCACTCACAAGAACTCAACGTCGGTATTGTACAACCCGTCGTGAGTTGCTCGCCGTCGTCTCGTTCGTCCGCCATTTTCGACATTTCCTGCTCGGTCGGAAGTTCCTTGTCCGGACGGATCACTCATCTTTGCGCTGGATAATGTCATTCCGAGAGCCGACTGATCAGATGGCGCGCTGGATCGAGATTCTATCTCAGTTCGACTTCGACATCGAGCACCGGGCAGGCAAAAAGCATGGTAACGCTGATGCCATGTCCCGCATCACATGCGATCCAGAAACATGTGAGCGCTACGACAATACTTCGATTGTGAATGAGCTGCCATGTGGAGGATGCACCACTTGCCAACGTCGACATCGCGAATGGTCCGATTTCTTTGAGGAGGACGACATCGTGCCCCTGTCTTCGAAGAAGATCAACGCCGTGCGACCTGGTAGTAGTGCCCATCCATCCGTGAAAAGCAAGCGTACTGGTAGCCGAAATGAGACCGATGGTGATGAAAAAGCTGGGAGCTGCATAGAGCTTCACAAATTCGCGGTGATAATGATGCTCGTCGTCAGCTTTGTACTCGGGGTACTCATTGGTGTACTGTACCCTGGATTATTGATTGGATTTACTTGCATTGCTGTATGTAGTGCATTAGTCGTGTTAGGCATTCGCGTGTTGTGCCTTATAAAGGATGTGCTTTGTTGTGAAGGGTTATGGAAACCCCCGTTAATTAGAAAGGTGAATCGTGCATCGATGTCGCGGAGGAGAGCTCCGCATCATAGCAGTAGTGTTAATGTTGAAGTAAATGGTAACCTGCCCTGCGCCTCTGACCAAGGTGCCGTCGCTGGATCTCTTTCCGGGCAGCAGGAAGTCGATCTCAACAACTTTAACCTTGCTGAGTTAATTGCTATGCAGAAAAATGACGTCGACATCGGTATCGTTGTGCAATGGTTAGAAAGTTCATCGACTAGGCCTGATCGAGAACTTGTGCACGACAAAAGTCCTGTAGTACGAAATCTATGGCTGTCATGGAAACAGCTGCAACTAGTGGATGGCCTATTATTCAAGCGACACGACACAAATCACAAAGTGACGTCGAGACTACAACTCGTTGTCCCAGAGCCACTTCGAGGTCGAGTCCTGGAATTGAATCACTCTGCTGTGATGTCTGGCCATCTGGGAATCAAAAAGACATACAGTAAAATCCACCGTAGCTTTTACTGGCTCAACATGAAAGAATCGGTTAGGCTCTATATCGCGAATTGTCCAACATGTGGTGCGAGAAAACGTCCGACCTCGAAACCACGAGCGCCACTTGGTGATTACCGTTCCGGTTCACCGATGGACCGGATCGCGCTCGATATCATGGGTCCCTTCCCGGTAAGCAACGGAGGAAACCGATATGTGCTTGTCGTAGGGGACACCTTTACGAAATGGATCGAGGCCTACGGTATCCCTGATCAGACTGCACGCACTGTCGCCAGCGTGGTCGTCCGCGAGTTCATTTCTAGGTTTGGTACACCTTTCGAAATGCATTCTGATCAAGGGAAAACCTTCGAATCCAACCTGTTCCAGGATGTTTGCAGATTGTTGGAAATAACCAAAACCAGAACGACGCCTTATCATCCATCGTCCAACGGTATGATTGAGCGATTCAACCATACCCTTGTTAACATGATCGCCTCATTCGTTGACAAGAAGCAGGATGATTGGGACGAGAATCTATCGCTTTTGACCGCCGCATATCGCAGTACCGTTCACGAGAGCACTGGTTTCTCGCCAAACTTTCTAATGCTTGGTCGAGAAGTTCGGACCCCCATCGAAGTCGCGCTGGGCATCGACCGACCGGCAAACGATCCCGAGGACGACCACCATCATGAGTACGCTGCCGAGGTCGTAGACACGATGACGCAAGCGTCTCGTCTGGCGAGGGAACATCTCGGTGGAGCGTCGGCGAGACAAAAGAAGGACTACGATGCCCGATTGTCCGTGAATACGTACAGTATAGGAGACTTCGTATACCATCTGGACACGACGAAACAAAAGGGACTTTCACCTAAGTTAAAAGCGGCTCATTGGGTTGGACCTTGTGTTGTCACACGGAGATTCGGTGACATCATATTCGAGATAAGGTCCAAGCCGAAGGGAAAACCTAGAATCCTACATCACGACCGCTTGAAACCCTACACTAGCAGCGAGATGCCATCTTGGGCTGCAAACCTTTCGCGAAAAATGAAGGACTCAGGCAGGAATGAAAACCGGCGGCCGACTTCGACGCAGACAAATCCAAAAGACTTGACCGTGCTCCGAAAGTCTGAGCGGAATAAGAAGCAACCGGCGCGACTGGCCTTCTATTAGGAACTAATTAATAAATAGACCCCCCCCCCCTTGTTTTAGGATAAATCGGTAGTAATATAGTAGTACCTCTAGGTTAAAATTAAATACTTTCAATTAACGATCCAGTTACCCCCCCCCCCCCTTTTTTTTTTTCTTTTTCTTTCTTTGAGAACTAGGATTATTTTGCTGCCGGACAAATTGCTGCCAGGTGTTAGTTTTGATGGTCGCTAATCCTGTTGGCGATATGGACATTTTAGTTAGAATTTATAACGGACACAATATTTGCGTAGCCAGATATTCCTGTGAATATTATATTTCGCGTGATTCCAACAATGATGCAAGGAATGGGACATTACTTTTAGAGACATTTTCATGATTTGATTTTTTTTCTGAACTGCTGTCTATTGGAACGTGTGAAATTTTCCCAACATTTGGAAGGAAGTTGATATGTTGTTAGTAAGGTGGGACTTCATTATTAGTTTCTGTCCCGTTGGTGTTACCACGTTAATTGGGACTGCAAATTTATGTTTTTATTCTTTTCTCGTGCTTCGTTTTGATTTGATTGTGTACCTGTTTTGTTTACGTTTTGTTTACGCGCCATCCTCTTCCTCTCTTCCTCTCTATAATCTATATCTATAGAATCTATGCCTCTCTTTGTTGTCTTTACCGTTATTTCCTTTGTATTTGTCTCTCCCCTCTGTTTCTCACGCTCTGTGCAGACCCTCCTGGTTTTCCTATTTCGCCTTTGTTACCTCCACTTACATCGGGAGAGGTGGTTCATTTTTATTTTTGTGCCTATAAATTTTGTTTTTGTACATGTACTGGAGTTTTTGTTTGATGCTTTAATTGATGGGATGTTTAATTGATGTTTAATTGATGGGATTTTTGCATGTCGTTTTGGTTAGTTGTGGGAGTTTGCGGACACTTCCTTTGGTTGTTGTAAATGAATTGTTGTTTGTGTAGAGGTAGTTAGCTGCTTATATAGTGTAGTGTTGATATTTGTAGATGTTGTGAATATGTCATATTTCAGTTAATGGTTGTATTGGGTTTATTATTGGTTTTCATATCTTTGACTATGACTCTACGTTTTCCTTCTCTAACCCTATCCGTCTTTTCTTTTTTCGAGTTTATTTCTTAAGAGTCTTATTTTTATCTTATATTTGGTTTTAATTATGCGTTATTGTAGCTTGTTTTCGTATTTTAGTGTATAGCTTGTACTTCGACATATTGTATAGTCGGTATTGACGTGTTTTTTTTTTTGTACTGGAGTATCGATCGTTTGAACTTGACTTGTTAACTAAAAGGTTATTCCTTGTTACGATAATTATATTTCCGCTGTTTCCTCACTGAGGACAGTGAGATTTTTCAAAGGGGGAGGTATTGTTACGAATGTAGATACATGCATTTAATAGTGTTGCAATTAGTATTGGATCCAGTCACTGATCTCTATATTCCCCATTATATGTTTTTGCGCTGTTTACCTACCAGCAACTTCCACCCACTTAAACCGTGTGAGTTGGTTCCCACTTAACCCTCACCTTACAATGCCATTCATATACCATCGCTTTTATGTGTTCCCCCGTTTGCCCATCTATTGTCTCTCATCTTAACTTCATCTTTGCTGTAACCCTCCTCTCTCAAGAGCGGTGTTATACTTTGATGTCTATAATCTGTTTTACCCTGTCCTTCATTCTTTAGTCATGAACCTCGCATCTACTGCATATATCCTCTATTGTGTTGACCCTTACCTTTAGATCTTTACCGTTAGCTTAATCTTATTGCCCTGCAATGTTTATAGGTGTATTTCTAAGAAGTGTTGTAATGTCAAATCACTAGAGGTCTTTCTTTGTTGCATTTGGTTCCCTCTTCGGTGCCTTTAAAGATGTCATTCTTTGTCCTCTGGCCTATATATACTTCGACATTTCTCTCATTCGGGGTTCATAGTTCATTCGGTGATTAAGTTGTTAGTTGAGTTTCGTGCAGTACAAGTCAGTCAGTCATTAAGTTCGGTTGTGATTTGAGAGCTAAGTTATAGAGACGGTTCCAGTGCGAAGTTAGTCCTGTTAGAAGTTAGTAAGTTATAGTTAGTCCCGTTTGTCATGGAATTGTACGAAGTTGTTTATGGAAGAATAAACGAATAACCGAATAACTCTCGCCAACTGTTATCTTTACATCGAAGCTTGTGGAACGTGTTTTACAGAGTGCATGTGATTATGATTGTGATTTAGAACTATATAACCTCGGCCATCCAGACATCCATCCATTATATCACCATCATCTTCATCCCATAACAATTTGTCCGTCAAAAAAGACAGAATCTTTACAATACATAAATTGATATGGTAATTGCGTATATGACGTAAAAGGGGGTGTGATCAGTGTCGTCCAGTTAGCTTGCACGAGAGTAACTTTGGCGCTAGTTTTAAATCACGTGATAGGGGCGTATGGGCGTTGTTGATGCACTGTGATGTTGGGAGATTGTTTGATGTGTGAGATCGACATTTGCCTGCGTGAGAGAAGGTTGACCGTTGGTGGTCTTGAGTTGGCTGTTGATGGTGATGTTTTTCCCGAGCCAGACACTGACATCGGCTATCGGGATGGATGCGATCACCGGCACAGCTGCGGAGGCCATGACTCCCGGTTTCCACGCGGATGTGACAGGATGTAACTGTAAGTTTGCCGTCTTGCTAAATATGTTTTCTTTATTGTATAATATAAGAAGAGACCACGTCTGGAAAATATAATGTAAATGGGTATTGTTGACGTGAAAGGATAGATCATTTACCGATAACTTAATAAGATGTAAATGTTCATGAATACTGTATGATTGTTTTGTTAGTAAAGTTTTCTCCATTATTGAACGGCAATTGTAATTATTTTGTGAAAATAAGTTACTCTTAAATGAAATTATCAATTAATGTGCAGAATACCGGAAGCTTTAGCTTTACAATCTTAACCGGTTTCATTTATGATAAACCATTGTTATCAATGAATGACGCCATTAATGTTTGAATTATTGGCTGTGATGTATATGTTTTCATAATTGCTATTGTGAAATGTTATGTTCCACATTGAAATCATTGAGTGCGAATTCACTTACTTGGCAGATGAAAATAATGAATATAAATGTTAAACATTGTTAGCTGCAAAACAGTTCCAATGATTGTAGAGATGTTGTGACAATTTATTGTTCTTTCATATAGCCGTACCCTTGGGGTTGGACCCGAAAATTCCGCCCTGCGAAGGTTACCCTGTGGGCGTTACCACGCCTTCTGATGCACTCGTCTAAGGGTGGAGATCGAGTGTCGGCTCTTCGAGCGTCGCTGATTCTGGGAAGGATGCAGTTCGTTCTGTGGGTGCCAGGGGCACGAGACTTCGTCTACGCAAGCACCGTCGTCACGAGAGCCGTCGTCACGAGCATCATCGGTCACGAGCATCGTTGGTCACGAGCATCGTCGGATACGAGCATCGTCGGTCACGAGCATCGTCAGATACGAGCATCGTCGGTCACGAGCTTCGTCGGATACGAGCATCGTCGGATACGAGCATCGTCGGTCGCGAGCAGCGTCGTAGCGAGCGAGAACTCGAGCGTGGTTCATGCAGCTTCGCGATGGAGGTCCAGTTAAGACTACATATAAGACTTTGAGGTTTTTCTGTTTGTTATATTTTGTTGGCCAGCACACAGATGTGTGATTTAAAGGACTTTTAAGTTACTTTGATTTTGAATATTATTTTGTTCTTTGTGAAGGGAGAAAGAATAAGTATACATTGTCGGCTTGTGAAGTCTTTACTTTGTGTTTGGTTTGGTTTAAAATACGTTTAACGTTTCATTACGTATTCTTAGCAAGATGCTTAATTAACCTGTTGATTTGTATGCATTACAGAGTTTTAAAAATGCTTGAAATTATAAAGAATATTGTTATATGTCTCTGAGCTTGAGACTATGAATTATGATTTCAGTCAATAAATTCATTTTGACTGTACACATTGTATTCTTTATTTCTTGCGTTCACTCATAAACTACAAATATCCATGAATCCCTGACAGGCTTTACATTAGTGTCAAGTCTAACTTAGAGTTAAGATGAACTTTGAATTTCTGTGACACACCACGTGGTCAAACTAAAATTGCACACAAACATTAAGGCGTTCAATGTACTTGAACATTGTTTCTGTTTTCTGTAAAAGATCCTGAAATAAATTAACACTCATATAATTATAATGCTGTTCTTTGCCTGGTGTTCCCCTTTAACTCCGAGTTGGACCTTACTATTATCGAAAGCCATTTTGTTTTCTTTATAAAATTGTTGAAACAGTTGTTTTGACAAGGCATACAGTTTGTTAACATTGGTTAAAATCAGTTAATTTTGTTATTATCAAGGAGCTTTGAAATAATTGATATACTTTTTTTTTACGGTAGTGAAGTTTCAATTACTTTCATTTGTTGCTTTTGAATACTAGTATGTTTTATTTCAAGGCTACAAATGGCTTTACATAAGTGTCAAGTCTAACTTAGAGTTAAGATAAACTTTGAATTTCTGTGACACACCACGTGGTCAAACTAAAATTGCACACAAACATTAAGGCGTTCAATGTACTTGAACATTGTTTCTGTTTTCTGTAAAAGATCCTGAAATAAATTAACACATTAAATTTGTGTTTTATGGAGTGCTCTATGTGAAATTATAATGATAAACTTATTAAAAGGATCTAGTAACTTTGTTGACAAGTGCAAAAGGTGATGAATGATTAATATGAATACCTGTATTTTGTTATCAGATATGTCCACTATAAAGTAACGTATGAACGTCACTTTCAAGGGATGTTAATATATGGCAGAGTAAAAATGCAAAGTGATATCGGCTAACTCATTATAATGACGTTGTACACAGATATATAGCTTTCCACTTAAAAAACACTCCAATTGTGAATATCTTTATAACGAAAGAGAAATTCTAAAAAACAAAACCTGTCCCATGATTCTATAGTTAAGCAATTCAGTACCGGTCCCAAAAATACTCGGGCAGGAGTCAATGGAGAGAATGCATGACGTGTTATAGCAAAATCTTTTCATCCTCAATGGGTTATTATAGGAATCCAACAAGGTACAAGTCAGTTTTGTGGATTGGGACAATGTTACTAGATTCCTTTAATATTCTAAGGAGAGTATGGAAGCATTGAACCCCTATAATGTGTATTGGTAAAAAAAACGGAGCATCGAGGATCTCATGCCAATTTTCCCATTTGTTAGCTTTCCATAATGTTATGGTCCAACTTAGAGATAAGTTCAACTTAGGATCTTTGTGATACACCCCCTGGGTAGTTAGTTGTCTACATGTATTATCTGAATTATTCTATTATTGTTATGCAATTTCCTGTATATTTATTGAACCCTCCAATAAACTGTATGTGTGCTTTCTATTAAAGTTTAAATCATGTTTGCAAGTTATGATCCGTTTTTGCTTATGTTGTGATGGAAGTGCAGTTGTGTACAGTGGTTAAGAATTGTCCGGGGATGAGGGATGCACTTTATATGACAAGCAGACTATCTAAAAAGCAAGAAAGCAGAAAAAGAGGGCGCTTGGCCTTGGCTGTTAGGGCGTGTGTGTGTGTGTATGAGCAATCAGATTTGTGCATTTAGATGCAACTTTTTACAATGAAGTGTAACTTACTATTGATTGTATCTCTTTTAAGCATAATGTGCATACAAATTGCACAAACGTACAGAGACACACACATACGCACACACACACACACACACACACACACACACACACACACACATACACACAAACATCCAATAACGTCACATACTGTACTCATGCCGTCACTCGGAAGCACCTAGCGAAATAGCTTCACTTAAAGGGATCTAGTAACTTTGTTCACGAGTGCAAAAAGTGATGATTGATCAATAAACTGTGTATTGGCGTGATCCGATATGTCCACAATGTAATGTGTAAAATGATCCACGTTAATTTAATGTTTTTGGGCTGAGATATGAGCCAATGTGTAAAGTGACATTCACTAACTCATTGTACCTACTTTGTACACGGCATGAAATTATCCCGTAGACAATTTTATATTATAAATAGTTCAATTGACACGAATCTGTTCTTAATCCTATTGAATCTGTTGCTGTAGGATGAATCAATGAATGGTTGAATGAATGAATGAGAGTATACTGTATTAGAGAGAGTTATGGCAAATGTTGGCACATTCTGTTTGAGATCCACCCGTAAGCAAAGGGGATGTACTCGGCCAATGAAGCAAGCGATTGTTACAAAGTTGGTGTCATTTTAGAGTGGAAGAAATTAGCTGATCCACAGATGCATGAAATGATACCCACAGGTCGAAAATAAATGAGAAAAAGGTGGCTTAAAACTTTCCAAACTTTTTGTTAGGAGTATATATCAAATCATCAACTTTTGATGAAGGGAATTGAAGTTTTTTTGTTAATGTCCTATACAGGTTTGCCCCCCCCCCCCCAAAAAAAAATAAAATAACGGGGAACTTTCCAAAATATAATAACACATGATTATGTTCATCGAATAGGGTGTCTTTTCACATGAAAAAACTTTACCAAGAACAGTCATTTTAGTTGACGTGTAGTTTTTGTTTTAGGGCGCTGTGACGGTGAGTGACACCTTGTCAGGTTCCCATTATTGTCAGTGCCTGATAAATCGCACTTACTGCCCATTATAGTATCGAACAACTATGCCTATTTGTATTCAAAATATTCTTCACCGGCAATCACCGGGCGACATGTAGACTTTTTAGAACAATTCCAGAAAATGCCCGAAGACTACTTTGACAAAAATCAGAATAGGCTTTTAAAAAATCGTTGATGATATCTCTATTGTATCATTATTTAACAAACATTAAATGCACAATTTTGTATGAATAAAGGCTAAAACCAATGTTTTTTAAATAGCGCCCTCTTGAGTTGTAACGGCTCTTTTTAAATGATAACAGGGGATTTACTTAGTTGTTTGTAATTGTGTATACTTTTCGAGCATGGTGAAGTTACTTTGTACCGTAATGATGCAGGTTTTGGTTACTATAAAGTTAAGTTTGACCATTACTCAACTATCTCTTTACCTTTTGCAAGGTCCTATTTTATCGGCACAATTAGGCTCCAAAGCGACTTCAGTGCTGCACATAAATGTGCTTCCGAAGTGTAGGTAGTATAATGTTTAAGGTTATGGCGGTTTGACATGGCTATTATCATTTTGTAGAAGAAGGATGTTCGTTCAGAGTCATCCTTGAAAGCAGAGGCTGCGATCGAGGGGGCAGGGAGCCAAACACAATATAATTTTGCCCCCCCCCCCCCTCCCCACCCTCACTAGTAATTCTGACGAAGATGAAGAAGAGAAGTGGCGAATATAATGGCAAAGAGGGAAACAAAACCTCACCATCAGTCACCACAGCAAATTATTTTTTCTTTTGTCATCATACAGTTGTATTGTTTTTCCTTTCAAGGAAACAACTTTCAACAAATCCGGTTAACTTTTTACAAAACAGGGTCAAGTAAAAGGAATATTATTCGATTTTGATCAAATTTTGTTTGTATCTTTAGAACCGCGTTCTCTTCAAAATACTAACTTAGTTTTTCGTTAACTCACTAATTAATTATTTCTTGATGCCCCTCTCAACCAAAACTGTCCTATATTCCTTAAAGGGCCGGTCATACTTGCGGTAGTGGACGTAGTGATCCGTAAGGTAATTTAATGTGGGTCAGATATGGTGTAAGTACGTTAAACTAGGTTAAACTACGTTTATATACGGCGATGAGCCACAGAAGAGTACAGATAAGTACGTTCAAGTACGATAAATTACGCTAGACTACGCTAGACTTCGGTAATTCCGATGCAGCTTACTCACGGACAGGTACGGAGTGGTACGTCTGACTAAGCTTGAGTACGGTAGACTACAGAGGCCACTACGCTAGAAAACACCAGACTACGCTAAAGAACGTCACTACGGTTTATTTAGCAACTCAGTACGGAGTACTGCAGCCAGCCCGCGATGTTGTACGGCCTTGAGAAGTGGTAATCAAGTTTGCCTTTTTTGTGCTTATACATATCTGGACCAAGAGTGCCGATGCTGGTTTTGGGCACGGTGAGGTACGTTAGAGTACGCTAGGGTACGCCTTGAGTACGTAGTGAAGTACGTTTGACTACGTCAGACTTCTTTAAACTACGTTAAACTACAGTTTAGTACGTTAGCATTACGGATGCCTTTAACGTACCGCTCTTTTGAACATGTTCAAAAATTAAATCGAAGATCACGGCTCCACCGAGTTATATCAAGTTAGCATCACGGACAACTACGGTACGGTACGGATGCCGGTACGTTCAACTACCTTAAATTACCTTCAACTACGTTAGCCTCCACTACGTTCAACTACGTCCACTACCGCAATAAAGACCGGCCCTTTACCTATCTTTCTACATGTCTGTATCTTCATGACTGTTTTTTCAAGTGTGGAAGAACATGCCACCATGTGGCATAGCGCCATCTATAGTATACATGTGCATCATGTATGTTGTTCCACACTGAGTATAAACAGATAAAAGACCCCGATGAAGAAAGGCATACCGCCCTCTATAGACTGAATTATGTGCACCATGACTGATTGTACCACATTTCCCAACTTCACTGTAGTATTGTATTGCTAATGGGGATGAATTAGGTCAATTTTCTTGTATTAATTTGTTCGTATCTTTTATTCTTTTCCTAATACCTAACTGTCCACCATCTATATACTTTTGTTTCTATTTATCTCGCTTTCTCTATCGGTTGATGCAGAAACAACTGAAATATCATTAAATACATCTGATTACAATAAATGTGCGGGTATATTATTTTGTTCAATAATATAGGTATTCCCGCGCAATTTTACACTTTTTTCAATCGAATTAATTAAGGGTCATTCAAATTCACGCATTACTGCGCAATTGTTGGTATTTGTCTTTCAAATTCCGAAAAGGTGCAAACGAATTCATGCATACGCATATTTAAATACGCATTAAATGGATGTCCAGTATGTGACAAGATTGTTCTAGATGATCAACCGGCCATCTGTTATGACCACTGTGAACGATGGTACCATACTGGTTGCATGAACATCTCCCTGGATCACTACAAAAGACTACAAAAGCAAGGAGCTAATGTAACCTGGATATGTTATACATGTGAGTTACCCAATTTCTCAGACTCCTTCTTCAACAACTTAACCTCATTCGTGGATGCCAATTCATTCTTGGTACTTTCTGATGCCCCTGATGCAGACGATCAAAGTACGCGTAGCACTCCACCAAAACCAGCTGAACCAGTTAAACAGATTAAAGTTCCAAAAGCGCCCAAGAAACCCAAGAAACTGAAGCTACTGATTGTAAACTGCCGCAGTTTGAGAAGCACCAGCAAACAAGGAGAACTACAGTCATTGATTCTAGCCGAGAATGCAGACATAATACTCGGAACTGAGACGCACCTTGATGCTACCTTCCCCAATAGCACAGGCCTTCCATCTGGTTATAGTGCCTACCGAACTGACAGCTGTCTCGGCTCCGGGGGGACAATCTTAGCATATAGGAGTGATCTCCTCGTAGCTCCACCGGACAGCATGGATGACAACGGCTCATGTGGTAAAATTCATATGCAGGGTAAAAAGCCCATCTTCATAGGCTCCTTCTACCGTAACCCGAGTTCAAGTGTAGAATCTCTACTAAGTCTTGAGGAAAACCTTTCTACATTGACCTCGAGATTTAACTCCCAGCCACTCATCATACTAGGAGGAGATTTTAACCTGCCTAGCATCAACTGGGATACAAACTCGTTACCATCAATTCCTCAGTATGGAACCACTATCAACCAAAAATTTCTGGACATAGTTGAAAGCTTCAATATGACGCAAGTAGTCAATGAACTAACAAGAGAGAACAACATCCTTGACCTTCTACTTACAACTTACCCAGACTACATTAGTAATGTGGCAACCATCCCAGGAATGAGTGACCACTTAGCAGTGACAGCAGAGTTCTCCATTGGTCTCAAATTCAACGAGAAAAAGCCAAGGAAAATCTACTTGTTTAAGAAAGGGAACATTGAATTAATTAAGGATAAAATAAGGGACATAGGAGGTGATCACCTTACTACTGATCTATCCGTAGAGGAAAGCTGGTGTAAACTCCGGGACACTATCCTTGATGCAATCGACCAGCATATCCCCTCCAAAACAGTCAGAGACGGGAAGCATGTTCCATGGATAACTTCTCAAATTAAAAGAGGAATCAAGAAACGCAAGCGTCTCTTTAACAAAGCTAAAAAGACTGGTAAAGACGCTGATTGGTTAGCATTCCGGAAACTACGTAACGCAATCAGAAGGGACCTAGACCAAGCACAAAATGACTACATTAGAAGTATACTAAAAATGGAAAACCTCCGGGCTTCACCAAAACATTCTGGTCATTTATCTCCCATAAGAGGAAAGATAGGACGGGAGTCCGACCCCTGCAATCGGAGAATGGACTGGTGAGTGATACCTGCCATAAAGCTGAGATCCTAAACAACCACTATGGCTCCGTATTCACCAAGGATGATACAAACAACACCCCAGTCATGCAGTCTAATCCATTCCCAACTATGCTGGACTATGAGATCAGTGTGCCTGGAGTCTTAAAGCTGTTGAAAGAACTCAACCCTCACAAAGCTAGCGGACCCGACAAGATCCCTACATACATTCTGAGGGAATGTGCAGAAGAAGTAGCCCCAATTCTCACTAGAATATTCAATCAATCCATTGAAGAGGGTATAGTGCCTCAAGATTGGTTATCTGCAAATGTCTGCCCAGTCTACAAAAAAGGAAACAGATCAGTTCCTACCAACTATAGACCAATATCATTAACCTCGGTGGCCTGTAAAACATTGGAGCATATCATCGCACACAACATAATGAAGCACATAGATATGCACAAGATCCTGAAGCCTTATCAACATGGTTTCCTGAAACATCACTCCTGTGAATCACAATTAATTAATACATCAGAAGAAATCATGCGTCACCTCGACCAAGTCATGGGAGGCCAAATTGACGTCCTCGTCCTGGACTTTTCAAAGGCCTTCGACCTTGTATCGCACAAGAAACTCCTGATGAAGTTGGACCATTATGGAGTCAGAGGGAAGACACTCAACTGGCTAAACGACTGGTTTTCAAACCGATCTCAAAAAGTAGTCATAGACGGGGAATTCTCCCACTCCATCCCAGTCACTTCTGTAGTCAATCAGGGAACCGTTCTCGGGCCCTTGATGTTTCTTCTATATATAAATGATATCGGAGAACTGATTGATAATTTAACTAGCATCAAGCTTTTCGCAGACGACTGCCTGCTTTTCCGTCCAATCCAAGCTGAACAAGACCAAGTCCAGTTGCAAACTGACCTTAACAAGCTGAGATCCTGGGCAGAATCATGGCAGATGAATTTCAACCCCGCCAAATGTGAATGTCTACGCATAACTAGAAGCAAGACACCCAAGATCTTCACTTACAATCTCATGGGAACCGATCTGAAAACAGTTAACGAATGTCGTTACATCGGCATCCACATCACCAATAAACTAACGTGGAAAAGTCATATAGATAAAATATCTAACGATGCTAACCGGATCCTCGGTGTTGTCAGACGCAACCTCGCTAGATGTGACCCACCTGTGAAGAGGATAGCCTATCTTGCCCTTGTCAGCCCCAAGCTGGAATATGCATCTACTGTATGGGACCCCCATCAATCAAACCTCATTCACAAGCTGGAAATGGTCCAAAGAAGATCTGCCAGATTCATCAAGAGTGACTATCACCGCACTTCCAGTGTAACAGCTATGCTCCAAGACTTGCAACTGACCCCACTTGAGCAGAGAAGACGTCACTGTCGACTCACCACGCTCTATAAGACGTTACATAATGAGAGTGCAGTGGACATCCCACCCTATGTCACGAAAGCTGCCCGTCCAAGAGGAGAAGACGACAACAGATTCACGCCTTTGCAGTGTAGAACCCAAGCATACCTCCACAGTTTTTGGCCACAAACTATCAAAAATTGGAACACACTGTCCATTCAAACTAAAAATATGACATTTACAAAAAAAGTCCAATCTTCCATGGAAGCAATTTAGTTCGCGTCCACACCACACTAGACGTGATGCTGATGACAGCGATGTCCGGTCAACATTCTGAAGATTCTGAAGATTATGCTTTCGTGAATTATAGACACAACAGTTCATTTATAGGCACTCGAATTCGCGAATGTGCAGTTGCAGCGCAAGCGATAACTTCATGCCATTTTGAATTGCCATGGATGAAAAGGTATGCTCTTTATGCAAATTCACTTGCGCTTACGTGATTTTGAACGACTATTTACGATTTCGAATGCTGTTTGGACACGAAGATCGCAATTCGCGCGAATTCATTTGGTCCTATTTGATTGGCAAAATTGAGAAATCGAGCGGGAAAAACCTATAGATAAAAGCACATAAAAGAACTGTAACGCCTATAATTTCCAAATTGTCCAAATTAATGCTAAATGCTATCTTATTTCTATCTGATAGAAAGAAGTTAAGTTCGAAAATTTTGAGTATTTTGTTTTATTCGACTGTACCTTTAAACATAATAATAATTGTCAAGATGATAATCAGGAAAGAGGCAAACAAAAAGTAAATATGTAAACAGTACTAGTCAAACAAAACACCCTGAAGTGGGTGATAAATGATAATCTGTATTTTTATTACTACGAGGGGCGATCAAATAATATATCGAAATGCCGACACATTGAGTACAATCTACATTTCGTTGCAGAGGAACTGATAGGGAATTATAGTAATGTCGATAACCTCCTTGTGAAAGGGACAAAGGTTTGTCCATGATAAACCAGAAAGGAAATGGCCCTTTGCATTTAAAGCTAACTAGCAGAATTATACAATTTACACAAATCTTAAATATTTATTCAATTTCATTATAATTAAGAGGTTATGGTTTGTAGCCATGTACATGTATATACAATTCGAAAACACAATATAATTTTGCCCCCCCCCCCCACACTCACTAGTAATTCTGACGAAGATAAAGAAGAGAAGTGGCGAATATAATGGCAAAGAGGGGAACAAAACCTTCAGGCACCACAGCTGCACAGCAAATTATTTTTTCTTTTGTCATCATACAGTTATATTGTTTTTCCTTTCAAGGAAACAACCTTCAACAAATCCGGTTAACTTTTTTACAATACAGGGTCAAGTAAAAGGAATATTATTCGATTTTGATCACATTTTGTTTGTATCTTTAGAACCGCGTTCTCTTCAAAATACTACCTTAGTTTTTCATTAACTCACTAATTAATTATTTCTTGATGCCCCTCTCAACCAAAACTGTCCTATATTCCTTTACATACCTTTCTACATGACTGTACATGTATTTTCAAGTGTGGAAGAACATAACACCATGTGGCATAGCGCCATCTATAGTATGTGCATCATGTATTTTGTTCTACACTGAGTATAAAAGACCCCGATGAAGAAAGGCATACCGCCCTCTATAGACTGAAGTACGTTCACCATGACTGATTGTACCACATGTTCCCACTTCATTGTATTGTATTGCTAATGGGGATGAATTAGGTCAATTTTCTTGTATTGATTTGTTCGTATTTTTAATTTTTTTCCTAATACCTAACTGTCCACTATCTATATACTTTTGTTTCTATTTATCTCGCTTTCTCTATCGGTTGATGCAGAAACAACTGAAATATCATTAAATACATCTGATTACAATAAATGTGCGGGTATATTATTTTGTTCAATAATATAGGTATTTTTACACTATTTTTACACTTTTATCAATCGAATTAATTAAGGGTCATCAAATTCACGCATTACTGCGCAATTGTTGGTATTTGTCTTTCAAATTCCGAAAAGGTGCAAACGAATTCATGCATACGCATATTATGCTTTCGTGAATAGACACAACAGTTCATTTATAGGCACTCGAATTCGCGAATGTGCAGTTGCAGCGCAAGCGATAACTACATGCCATTTTGAATTGCCATGGATGAAAAGGTATGCTCTTTGTGCAAATTCACTTGCGCTTACGTGATTTTGAACGACTATTTACGATTTCGAATGCTGTTTGGACACGAAGATCGCAAATCGCGCGAATTCATTTGGTCCTATTTGATTGGCAAAATTGAGAAATCGAGCGGGAAAAACCTAAAGATAAAAGCACATAAAAGAATTGTAACGCCTATAATTTCCAAATTGTCCAAATTAATGCTAAATGCTATCTTATTTCTATCTGATAGAAAGAAGTTAAGTTCGAAAATTTTGAGTATTTTGTTTTATTCGACGGTACCTTTAAACATAATAATAATTGTCAAGATGATAATCAAGAAAGAGGCAACCAAACCGAGACAGTAAATTTACAACAATATGCATGTTTAATGTCAAGTAAATATGTAAACAGTACTAGTCAAACAAAACACCCCGAAGTGGGTGATAAATGATAATCTGTATTTTTTATTATTACGAGGGCGGATCAAATAATCTTTCGAATGCCGACACATTGAGTACAATCTACATTTCGTTGTAGAGGAACTGATAGGGAATTATAGTAATGTCGATAACCTCCTTGTGAAAGGGACAAAGGTTTGTACATGATAAACCAGAAAGGAAATGGCCTTTTGCATTTAAAGCTAACTTGCATAATTATACAATTTACAAAAATCTTATATATTTATTCAATTTCATTCTAATTAAGAGGTTATCGTTTGTAGCCATGTTTTAATGTGATATTGGAAAATTAATGTTGAGTGTTTATTTGTAGTTTGTATTAACCTACCCATAAAATAAAATGCAGTAATGTGTAATGTGCAATTCAACATTAATAATTTAAGTGATCTAGATTGATACTTTATTATAAAGCAATCCATAAAAACAAATGCAGTATTGTATATTTTATTATTAATGGTTTACAATACTTTGAAATCAAATAGAACATATTACCAAATTGTCTTCATCCCAATACCCCTTTAAACATTATATAAATGTGACTTTCATGAAAGTGGGATAAAGTTCGTGCATGGAGATACAAGTAATGATGATGCATGTATTGTTTGAATATGATAACAAATGCAGCCCAGAACCCTTCTGACGAGACTGACGTGTGTGATTAGTAGTCATCTCAAGTGTTTATCAAAACGTCAGTGCACCAAATAATACTTCAAGATTAACACAAATTGCGAGCGATCGACATTTAGTTGAAGGGGAACTGATATGAAATTAAATTATGTCAATAGCCTTCTTGAGCAAGGGGCAAAGGTTTGTGCATGATAAACCAGAATGGAAATACCTTTTTACATTTAAAGCTAAATAGCAGTAGTTGAACAATTAGAAAAGGGATATTTAGAATTAGCACTTAGTAATTTTGTTATTAAGGTAGTATGGTTTGTAACCATCCATATGATGATTAAGATGGCACATTTTAATTCTTCAGAGCGATTTAATTTCCATTTTATTAGTTTAGCTTTTATGAAGACATTAACAAATATTTGGTGCATTTAATGTGCGATTGAAAAAAAAATGTTGACATTGTTGAGTGTTAATTGACAGTTTATAATAAAGCTACACATACTAGAAAACGCATTATTGTTTATTTGTTATTGTTAATGGCATACAAGAATTTGACATCAAAATGGAAAATATGAACATATTGTCTTCATCCCAATAGCCCTTTAAACATTACATAAATGTGACTTTCATGAAAGTGGGATATAGTTCATGCATGGAGATACAAGTGATGATGATGCATGTATTGTTTGAATATGATAACAAATGCAGCCCAAAACCCTTCTGACGTGTGTGATTAGTAGTCATCTCAAGTGTTTATCAAAACGTCAGTGGACTAAACAATACTTCAAGATAAACACAAATTGCGTGCGATCTACATTTATTTGAAGAGGAACTGATATAAAATGTAATTATGTCAATATCCTTCTTGAGCAAGGGGCAAAGGTTTGTGCATGATAAACTAGAATGGAAATGACATTTTACATTTAAAGCTAAACAGCAGTAGTTGAACAATTCGAAAAGGCATATTTAGAATTTTCCCTTAGTAATTTTGTTATTAAGGCAGTATGGTTTGTAACCATTTACATGTTGATTAGGATGACACATTTTAATTCTTCAGAGCGATTTATTTTCCACTTTATTAGTTTAGCTTCTATGAAGACATAGATAAAAAAAAATGGTGCATTTAATGTGCAATTGGAAAAATAATGTTGAGAGTTAATTGATAGTTTATAATAAAGCTATCCATACAAGAAAACACATTATTGTTTATTTTGATTGCTAATGGCGTACAATAATTTGACATCAAAATGGAAAATATGAACAAATTGTCTTCATCCCAATACCCCTTTAAACATTATATAAATGTGACTTTCATGAAAGTGGGATATAGTTCATGCATGGAGATAAAAGTAATGGTGATGCATGTATTGTTTGAATATGATAACAAATGCAGCCCAAAACCCTACTGGAGTGTGTGGTTAGTAGTTATCTCAAGTGTTTATCAATACGGCAGTGGACCAAACAATTCTTCAAGATAATCAGAAATTGCGTGCGATCGACATTTAGTTAAAGAGGAACTGATACGAAGTCAAATTAATTTCGAAAACCTCCTTTAGAAAGGGACAAAGTATGTACATTATAAACCAGAATGGGAATGGCATTTTACATTTAAAGCTAAATAGCAGGTTTTGAAATTTCGAAAAAGCATATCAATTGCCCTTATTATATTTTAATTAATTAACCATGGTTTGTAGCTGTTTACATGTAGAATAAAATTACTAATCGTAATTCAATTTTATTTCCATTCAATTATTTTAGCTTCTATGAAGTAGTTCACAAATAATTAGTTTACAAAGTGTTTATTGAGAGTTAACAATAAACCAACCAACAAATAAAATGCAGTATTATGTACAGTTTGTTTTAATTGTTTATAGTACTTATACATTAACAGATCCTACTCATCCCAATACCACTTTAAACATATGACTTTCAAGAAAGTGTAGTAAGGTTCAAGCATCGGTATACAAATTATCTTAAAACAACGTACCATACATGGTATTGTTTAAATGTGAAAACAAATACAGCCCCCAAACCCCCGCTAGAGTGTGAGATTTGTACCAATCTCTCTGGCTACATACTTTTTTGTAACGTCATTTGGGTGCAGAGCAACTAATACAATAACATAACGAAACGGCATTACCCTCCTTGAGCAAGAGACACCGGTCTGTGCACAATGAAAAGCAAGAGCAAACTCGGAAAATGTTAAAGTTAAATAAACGCATTTAAACATTCCCAAATCAATGTTAACTCAAAACATGCCAAGCTCGCATTTTGCGAATTACATTACTCACAATGTCATAGAGCATTAATTGACAAAATTTTATTTCAAAGGGAGAGGTACTGTGTTGTGAAACATCATTGTTTGTAGCCTTTTAGATATACAATATTAGTCATGACAGATGTAAATTCTTTAGACGTTTCCATTGTCATTTTATGTCTTTATAATATGTGATATGGAAAGATAACTTTTAGAAACATTTGATATAATTCAAGAATAACATATCAATCTACAAATTCGATTGTAAACAACTCACACTGCATCCACCGAAGTTGGGTATTATCAATGTGTAACAGTATGTGCAATAAAGATGATGCTTTTAAATGCTGACAAATACATCAAGTACCCACTGACATTGAAGAAAATATTATTATCTCCATTGTTTATCACTAGCCGCGTGGGTAAGCTCATACTTTGATTCACCGATACGACGTCTTTACGATTATGATTTTATAAGATGTAGATCATATACTGTATTTGCTTAGACATTGATGTTATACAAAGGTTCTTAATTTAGAAACATGAAGAGGGAACAAATAACGGATATTTTCGGTTTAAAAACAGGTGTGGCGATCACTGCTCTGCCGCCATCTACATGTTTACAATTTGAATTTTACAAAATTATTTGTCATTTATTAATTTGATCAATTAAATATTAGATATTTGGTTAACTATACATTGAATGTTTAAATGGATCTAGTAACGTTGTTGACATGTGTACAAAAGGATGAATACTTGGTAAAAATGTATATTGTTGTTATCTGTTATGTCCACTGGGTGTTGTGTGAAATTTTCAAGTTAAATGGACGTTGTATGGCCGAGTAATGAGCAACAATGCAAAGTGATATTCACTGACTCATTGCACTCACTTTGTACACGGTTTCGATGATCCGGTAGATAATTCAACATCTGAACATTTCAATCGTAAATATCACTGACACTGAAGAAAATATTCTTATCTCTATTTGTATCACTAGCCGGGCGGGTAAGCTCATACTTTGATGTACTGATACGACATCTTTACAATTATGATTTTATAGGATGTAGATCATAATACTGTATTAATTTGCTTAGACATTGATGTTAGTACAAAGGTTCTTAATTGAGAACAATAAAGAGGGAACAAAATAATAACGGATATTGTCGGTTTAACAAAGTGCGGCGATCACTGCTCTGCCGCCATCTATACACAATGTTTACAATTTGTATTATACATAATTATTTGTCATTTATTAATTTGATAAATTATATATTACATATTCGGTCAACTATACATTGAATAATAACGTTTAACGGGATCTAGTAACGTTCTTGACATGTGTGAACAGTGATGAATAGATGGTACAATGAGGTTATGTCCACTGGGTGTTGTATGAAATTTTCAAGTTAAATGGACGTTGTATGGCCGAGTAATGAGCAACAATGCAAAGTGATATTCACTGACTCATTGCACTCACTTTGTACACGGTTTCGATGATCCAGTAGATAATTCAACATCTGAACATTTCAATCGTAAATATCACTGACACTGAAAAAAAAATATTCTTATCTCTATTTGTATCACTAGCCGGGCGGGTAAGCTCATACTTTGATGTACTGATACGACCTCTTTACAATTATGATTTTATAGGATGTAGATCATAATACTGTATTTGCTTAGACATTGATGTTAGTACAAAGGTACTTAATTGAGAACAATAAAGAGGGAACAAAATTAATAACGGATATTGTCGGTTTAACAAAGTGCGGCGATCACTGCAGCTCTGCCGCCATCTATACACAATGTTTACAATTTGTATTATACATAATTATTTGTCATTTATTAATTTGATAAATTATATATTACATATTCGGTCAACTACACATTGAATAATAACGTTTAACGGGATCTAGTTACGTTCTTGACATGTGTGAAAAATGATGAATAGATGGTACAATGAGGTAATGTCCACTGGGTGTTGGGTGAAATTTTCAAGTTAAATGGACGTTATATGGCCGAGTAATGAGCAAAAATGGAAAATGATATTCACTGACTCATTACACTCACTTTGTACACTGTTTCGATGATCTAGTGGATAATTCAACATCTGAACATTTCAATCGTAAATATCTTTTTAACCAAAGGGAAATTTGAAAAACCGAAATCTGTCCCATGCTTTTATTGTTAATACGATTACAACAAGTTATGAGGGAACTACTAGAATTCAAATTGGATTTTGAGGATTTTGACCATGTTACTAAGTCCCTTTCAGTTTTCGGGGAGGGGGTGGGGGTTCTTGTGTTTGAGGACATTTTCTGTATAGGCCCGGGGGTCTTGGGGACAGTAACTGGGGAGTATTATCATATGGAAGTAATAGCCTGGGGGTAATTGAACATGGTCTAATTTTCTGAATACGAAAACAAAAGTGAATTTTCACCTAGAATCGAAATACATGTATTGAAATTACAAGTGAAATATATAATAAAAATGGTAATATAGAAGTCATCGAACTGAAATATTATCAGAACGACAAAATTGACCCTTTTTATGTTAAGCAAAATTCTAAGTTAATTTATTAATTCGAATAGACGAAGATCTATTTTTTTAAATCAATGTACGAATAAGACTTGATGAAGTTAATAGAAATTGATCTTCTCACGCTATGGCTTAAAGGGGTATTCCGGGCCTGATAAAACCATACGTTATTTGAATAAGCAGAACAAGAGGAATAATTGATCAATATTGGACAAGGAACACGGGAGTTATACCTATTTGAACATCATTAAGTAATGAGCGATCGTTTCAAAATTGCCGCCATATGCAACATCAATCACGAGCAACTCGCCATGGCTTTAGTACATGAAAATACACTTATTTCTCATTTTCGTTGGTAAAAATTAATTTGTCTCTGCTTGTTTTCACGAATTTATAGAAGAATATCGATGGGCCAACCTCATTGGAATTTGTAAGCTTATAAATTTGCTTTGTTATGAAGAAAATTTAAATTTTGTAAAATTTCCATGTAGAAGTCAAAATGGCTGCGGCTCGCAAGTGACGTCACGATCAATAGCAGTTGCGAACGATACTAAAAATCGGAGCAAAGTTCATCCTGTCATAACTGTTTTATTGCTGTACCGTTTTGGCTCAGATTTTCGATCATGATTCTTCATACTCACCTAATTTTATAGCAAACATCACATTTCTGGGGTGGAATTCCCCTTTAAATTCAAACATATTTAAATGATTACAGTGTCAGTTTGTAGCCTATCATATAACTTGTTACAAGTTTTATATTTATAATACATCTAATATATCAATCCACTTAAATTTGATCACTACCAAACTAAAGTCAAACCTATTAGTGTACTTTGTAAATACAAACGATACAATTCATACATTCCCAGAAGTTGCAAACAGATAATGATATTGTGGTTCAATAAAAACACATATTTACATAGGAAAACATCATGTGATCTGTGTATTCTTTATGTGCGTAATTTTGTTTAGTATTATGCTTTACTCATAGCGCTATAAAAGTTCCCACACAAATAACACTGTAAAACTAACGAGTACCCTAAACGTCCATTAATTTTCGCTTTCTTAGCAAATATTTGTCAACAAATTGGATCGGTATTTTAATCATTTTGCAATTTTTAAGATGCTTCTTTTACCACTGGCCATATATTCTCATAATCGAGCGTAAAGTAATTGTGCTATAAGACTTGTTGAAAGATGAAAACGAGCACATAAACATATTGCAAAAAGTGCAGGAAATACTCAGAAACAGTGATTGTTAGAATGATAATTGTTATCGGTAAACTAATTCCACCGTTATCACCATTTAATAGAACTGGAGGGCGCACAAAATAGCAGTAACTATTAATTAATGTCCTTCTGACTATTTTGGCATTGTCGACTGTAATGTCAGTAAGTTTTGTAGGCTGGTTGTCAATACATTGTATACTAAAACAAATGTATATAAATAACTAAAACTATTTCATTATTAACCGTGTTTGGCCTGGGCCCATCATGTCCGAAAAGTAATTGGGGAGGTGACCTTCATATGAGGTAGCAAACACATTACAGTACACAATAATGTGTGCATGCATTAAAACAAAATATTACCCTGTTTAATCTGAACCAAAGTGCGATTTGTCATTTCTAAATGTTTGTAGACATCGTGAGAAACCCCATGAGCAGTTTGAAGTTTAACCCTAATAAGGCCCTGGGGGGGGGGGGGGGGCATAATGCCCACCCCCCCCCCCCCTCCGCGTTTTTTTATTACTCCAAAATGACGCGGGCGCTGCTTGGTGACTTTTTTCATTCGGGTCTTGCGCACATTTTAAAAAATTTGAAAATCGGACCTACCGTTACAAAGTCACGTGACCTTTAATTTGTCTATGCATGTCAGCCCGAAAATCGCTCAATTTGGTGATTTGTGTACAAAACATATGGAAATATAAATTTTCGTAAAATGAGGTATATCATTGCTTATTTGGTGTTGATAACATTTTATATGTTGTTTTGGGGGTTCAAAATAGATTAGTTATAGTTAGAAATTAAATAAACAAACAAAAACAATAAAATATATAAGTAAACAAAAGAAGAAATACATAAGAAATTATCAAAACAATAGAAAACATAAGAAGAACCTGTCTCTTCAATTTTTTTTGTCGTATTATCATTCCAAATGCTCTAAAGAATATATGTAGTGAAAACCAGGGTTTAATTATGAATAATATATGAATTATGGGTAAAAATATGAATTTCATGACTTATTTGCATAAATTACCATAAAATATGCAAATTAATAAATAAAAAAAGAAAAAGAAATTAAAATACCATTGTATTCTATACACTTTACTTATCATGAGTGCAAATTTTCACGGCGATCGGCCGCTCCGCGGCCGAGATGTTAGGGGGTGGGGGGTGGGGGGGGGGGGGCATAATGACGCCCCCCGCCCCCCCCCCCCCCCCCCCCCCCCCCCACCCAGGCCGTAGGAGGAACTCAAATAGCCCGGCCTTTTTAGGGTTAAAACATATCTCACAAATACAAACAAAAAAACAACATTTGTTATATGATTTTATTGTAAATACGAATACAACAAGGTATGAGCTAACCGCTAGAATTCCAATTGTAGAATTCCAATTCAAGTTTATACCCCCATTCAAATCCTCCCCTATGCCTCTGTCCCAGCCATCGGTCGCTTCGCTCCCTCGGGACTCATTCGTGGATGTAGACTATGTTGTTGGATAATAAATGATATGGCATATAATGTGGTTCGTGTAGAACCTGTGTATACAAATAAATATAATACGTGTGTGTGCTGGGGGAGGGGGGGGGGGATATTTATTAGCCTGTCAATTATTTGTTTCTTCGTGAAGAATATATTGCAATTTCTGGTCGATCAAGTCATATCATGCTTATACACATTTGATGCAGTAAAGTCTTACTCCCAAATTTTCTATCTAGGTATGCACCAAACTGGACCATTTCAAGTCCCAAAATGCAGAAGCTCCCTATCGTGGGAAGGGAACACCCCTTCTAAACCCTCCCCCAAATAATAACACGCTTTCCCAGATACAGTCAATCTAACCTCCGAATTTCCTATGATCCTATCTAGGTATGCAACAGATGGCACAATTTCAAGTCCAAAAATGCAAAAGCTCCCTACCGTGGGAGGGGGATACCCCCTCCCCCAAATCAAACCCGATTTCCAAAATGTCTAATCTAGGTATGCACCAAATTGCACAATTTCAAGTCCAAAAATACAAAAGCTCCCTGCCGTGTGTGGTGTGGGGGGGGGGGGGGGGGGGGGGGGGGGGGGACACACCCTCCCCCACCCAGTCGCCTCGCGTGAGTGTTGTTAGGCATGAGCCCCTGTACACACAAAATCGTGAGCCCCTTAGGTCTTTGCCCAATTTTGCCCCAATTCCCTCGTCTCGAAACATTTTGGCAGGTGGTCTCGGCCGGGGAAAATTGTCACCCCCCCCCCCTCCCCCAGGTGTAAGAACGTGTCTACGCCACTGCAAACTAATATTTATACATCCACCCTGCTCGATGGCCCTATAGTATACAGGATCGCGTGGATCCATCTCATGCAAGGCTCCAATCTCTTCTTCGCTATGCCCTTTAAGAATACGTTACGAGTAAGTTCACTATTGTATACAATTTTACCACGCATGATAAGAGTTGCAAATGTCTAAAATCTAAAAGCCTCCTGGGACTTCCGCCCCCTGGACCCCCATCATTGTTTAAAAATGCGGGTGATACAAAGTCAGGTCTTGGAGCCATTACATCAAGACACTTTTAATGAGAGCATACTCAATTTTTCGGGCATGCCAAAATTAATGTTTTTTTTTTTTTTTTAGCACACTCAGTCATCACTCTGAAAAAAAAAATTCAAATTTCGGCCCCTCCCCCCCCCCCCCAATCGCAAAAACGGATCGACGCCCCTGCTAGCAGTCATGCCAAAATCATTCCGTCTTCTATTCATCGCGTGAATTCGGTTTGCATTCGGCGGAATCAGGCCGATACGTCCCGATAATATTTGAATGGACCCCGACATAAAACCGACAAATCCGAACTCAACATGGAACGCAGCCTGAATTTATCCCACTACGGTAGTATAATACGACACTTGGATTTACGCTATCTGAACGATAATAATGTCTGATCAGTTTTATGTTTTATTTCCCAACTCATTGCAAAAGGGATTTTTTTGAGAAATTTTTTTCTGATTAATGATACATTATAATCATAATGTATCATTATGTAATAATAATAATAATAATAAACGTTTCTTGTATAAGCGCATATCACGCCTAGAATAGGGTCTCTATGCGCATAAGAAGGAAGCATGAAAGGATAAGTACAGAGATAGGTAAGAGATGGAAAATAGGAAAGAAGTCTAACACAAGTGACAGTAGAATAATAATAGAATTAAAAATGAATTTATATACGTATATTACTTCAAAAATAAGTGAGTTTTTAAACTAGTCCTGAACTTATCAATAGAGTCTAATTGTTTTATACTTTCAGGGAGAGTGTTCCATAGTGTTGCTGCTGCAAATGCAAATGTACGTGCCCCATAAGATAATGTATTAAATATTGGACAAAGTAAGAGGGAGTTACTCTGGGAGCGCAGATTCCTAGCAGGACGATATACTGTTAATAAACTTTTAAGGTATTCGGGCCCTGACCTTGCAAGGACAAGTATGCTAAGAAAGAATTTTTATATTGAATCCGAAATTTCACAGGGAGCCAATGTAACTCTTGCAAGATTGGAGTTACATGCTCATGTTTTTTGGCTCGCACAACCAATCTTGCAGCTGAATTTTGAATTCTTTGCAACTTGCTGATTTGCAGGTCTGGGAGCCCATACAACACACTATTACAATAATCAATTCGTGACATCACGTGTGCATGAACCAATCTCTCGGTGGCCCTCTTTTGATAAATATTGCCGAACCGTACCTATCTTATACAAAGCTAGTGAGGCAGATTTACATACATTATTCACATGTGCGTTCATTGCAAGATGTTTATCTAATTGAACGCCCAAGTCTCTCACAGAGTTAGAAGCAGTATTAACAACGGTTTCATCAATAATCACATTATCAATTTGTTGACATTGCCTAAACCTACTAACAAAGTGCAAAACCTCTGTTTTTTCAGCATTCAATTTCAAATAATTTTGATGAGACCAATACTTAACATCCTGAATGCAAGCCTGTAACCTAGATATTGCATCTAATTGAGTACCTTTTACTATGCATACATAAATCTGGGTATCGTCTGCATACATCATACAATTCAACCCATGATGAACTATGATATCTTGTATTGGAGCAGAGTACAGACTATAAGCAAGTGGTCCAATCACAGATCCTTGAGGGACACCGTATACATTTGAATGAAACTCTGACTTAGAGTCACCAATAACAACACAATGAGTTCTATTTTCCAAATAGGAGCGTATCAATTTCAATGCGTTACCACATATTCCGTATCTTTTTTCTAGCCGTAACAACAGTTTATCTTGATTTATAGTATCGAAGGCCGCTGAATAGTCCAAGAGAAGAAGGATCGCCTCATCTCCTCTATCTAGAGCAAGCAGAACATCGTTTACGACTCGGACAACTGCGGTTTCACAGCTGTGATTAGGTCTGTATGCAGATTGGGTGCTAGCAAACAAGTTGTTATTCATCAGATATGTTTGAAGTTGACTCACAATCAATCTTTCAATTATTTTTCCAATGAACTTCAGATGAGCAATTGGTCTATAATTCTTTAACTCATCTTGATCAAGTTTGTTTGCCTTCAACAGTGGAATAATGTGCGTATGTTTGAGCGTTTCTGGGAAATGTCCATTTTTCATTGTTGAGTTGACTACGTTGGTGATGGCTGGAACCAGTTCCTCAGTACATTTTTTGAGGAGATCAGTAGGAAGGGGATCGAGTCCACATGTAGTTGATTTGGAGCTTGAAATGACCAATTCCACTTGACGTTGTGAGACAGCACAAAACTCATCAAATCTATGATGAGTTTCCTGCTCTGGAAAGCTGTTCAGATCATGTTGTTGGGTTTCATGAAGGGACTTAACAATGTTCTCGGTCTTATCGGCGAAGAATGTAGCGAAGCGGTCAGCCAGAGAAGAATTCCCATCGTCACTTTTGGGAAGGATTTTAGAACATCCCACATGCCACAGTCTATCAACTTTGAGAAAAAATTCACGAGGACCACATTCCTCCAGTTCAAATGACAGGTGGGTCCCTTTTTGTTTGAGATAGAAGTTTGTTGTATCGCGCAGCTTCGTCAACAAAGATCTGATGATCCACTTCCAACGAAGAACTACGCCAGCGCCTTTCCAGTCTTCGTAGGCTTTGCTTAGCTTCCCGACAGCGTTCATTAAACCACGGTGAGCGAGGTCGAGATGTGATTGTCCTAGTGACAAGAGGAGCATGCTCGTCGAGAAGGTCCCGCAGCGTGGTTTCATACTGCTCGATCAGGCAATCTACATTGTCAAATGGAGAGATGTACAGTTCTGAATTTCGGATGTCACTGCGGAATGAATCAATGTTAATGTTTTTCAACTTCCTAAAACTGATTTCAGTTTTAACAGGAGGGGGTTTGCCAATTGCGAGTTGGCAAAGAAGGGCTGCATGATCCGATGGTAGGTAACTGGTGCAGGATACTTGAGATACTATGTCATCTGAAGTACGAGTCAGGATCAAGTCAAGGGTGTGCCCTTTCAGGTGGGTGGGAAAGTTAACATGCTGTTTGAGGTCTGATGATGTAATTAAATCCAAGAAAGTGGAAGCTTCATTGTCGTTGTTGATATTATCGAGATGAAAGTTAAAGTCTCCTGTAATAACAAGACTGTGAGGCTCTGTCAACAATCTCTCGATTAGACTTGCAAATTCTTGGAAAAATGTCGGCACAGTGGGTCTCCGATCTCTTGTCCTTTGCGGTCGGTACACAATAACCAGACGCAAGGGCTTCTGTTCCTGTCGGGTGATAAGCATATTCATGTACTCAAAGGATTCAGGAGTCTCATGTTGTTCAACACGTACGCTGAAGTTCTTATGGATGCACACAACCCACACCGCCGCCGGATCTGTTGCTACGAGGAGAGTGCAGGAGCTGGTGGGTGGGCAGCGACGAACTTAGCTCTGCCAAGGAGCGATTGTCACGGGCATCTCCAGTGAGCCATGTTTTCGTTATGGCCAGTATATCAACATGGTTGGAAGCAACTAGGTCGGAGATCATATGAGTCTTGTTCTTTATCGATCGTGCATTCAATAGTGCAAATTGAGAGTGACAGGTCACCTGCTGTAGCGTTGTTGCAGCTTCTACAGCTTCAGATGTGGTTGCCAATGGTTCTCTGATCGCACCTGGGATGTTTCTTTTCCGCTTTAAAATTCTGCGTCCTCCTTTGACGCCTCGATGAGTGGGCCGCTTCGATGAGATGTCAAGCGATCTGATTGTTTTCCATACGTCTTCACCAACTGAGGTAGCACCACGGTGCTTGAGGTTGAGTAGTTCATATCTGCCGCGTCGTAAAGGTCCTTTTGGGGAACATAGCTGTGCATGAAGGACCGGTAATTCCTTGATATTGTCTCATCATTGAGTGAAGTTTTACCCTGGACTGGGCCTGGATTTGGATGGATGTCGCCATGTTTTGCAAGCTCTGTGCGGAAACTGCTTGTACTGTTAGTACAGTACAGAACTCTTTTCCCAATATACACACGTGAGTTCACTTTTGTTGAGCTCTTCTTGACTTGAATAGGTCCATTCAGGCCGCCACCATTGAAAGTGACAGACCAGCACAGAAGAAAGAGCACAAGGGGGATAATCCTCCAACCTGCCATTGTTCAGTCCCAAGAGTTTAAGTGTAGCAGCATGCTTGAGTGAATGTCAATGGATCAAGCAAGACACTGTACATAAGATGCCACTGGTACCAATATTATGAGCAGAAAACTTGGAAAACTTTACGTTTGCAGTACGTCAAATTCATGAACGAAATCACACCAAAACTGTCTAGTAAAGTCAGGGATACATCCAAACAGAATGGTATATAAATTATCAAATAAATCCAAGTGTGTCAGTAGAACTAAGCAAAAGATCAACGTACAGGATGAAGTAATCCTGAACTTAAACATGTTAAATTAAACAACATATGACTTTAACTTGGATGAAGCTGGCTATATTATGTGTGTTGCTTCATTTGAAACTCAAATTATGGAATATTTCACTCAATAAATATACTCTGATATTCTGATCAGTTTTGTATATGTCTGAATCAATTATTTTAAAGCTGCATAACTTCGGTGATCCCTCGCATATATATCATTCGGCTTTATGTAATGTTGGTAAGAGCACTGGTCTAGCAATCCAGAGTTCTCGGGTTCGAATCCCGTTGAAATCCTATTTTCTTTGCACTTTTTCAATCACGTTATATATTTCTGTTCAGTTTCTTTATATGATTGAATTTAATATTATAATGATAGAAATAAACATGACTGTTCATTAAGCGGCAGTGATGTTTCATCTGATATATTGTTTTACTTGTGTCTACTTAAATTCTAGAGTCATAAATTACTCTTACGTTTTCTATTGTGGTTTTTTTCTTCATTTTTTGGGGGGCTGGGGGTGAGGGGGGGGGGGGGGGGGGGTGCACGTGCCCTCCTCCCGTGCCATCCCCTGTGCCCCCCCTCCCCCCCGTCGCTACGCCACTGCCTCCTTATATTTTCAAGTCGGCTTCCAACAAACAGTTCACGTATCACGTTTACGTTTTGCGCTATAAAAAAAGGTGACTCTAATTTAAGATGTGTCGGCCTACCATTCGTTGTTTTGCACACACGGTAATTCATAAATTGTCGCATTTTCCATTTATGAAAACCTGACGTGAGTGTTTAATCAAGATTTAAAAAAATTGCTAACACTAGTCATACATTGCACTGAAAGATTATAAAACGTCGACGAAAAATCGAAATCATCTTAGAGAAATATAGTCTCAAATGCATTATAATTATTTCTCTAGAAGTAATATTTGAGACCAATGTCATTGTAAGATTCTGAGAATAATTATGTGAGATCGAGATAAAAAAGGAATGATGTTGACATGTTGAAACAGACAATCAATGTCTGATATTATCCTGATCGTTTGTTGTATAGTATCCAAATTTAGATCTTAAATGAGTGGTTATTCAAATCTGATGCATCTTGACTAAGGTCGAAAGCGTCTATACTCTATAGACGCTTTGATATTTTACTTAGATATAACAGGAAAGTGGACTTGAAGTAAAAAAAAAAAAAAAAATTGGCCTCTATTTCTAATCTTAATTATTTTTCTGGATTATTTGTTCATAAATCATGATCCAATAATCTTTTTTTCACATTGTTGGTTAAATTCCCCAGGACTTCTCAAAGGTTAAACAAAATAAATTTGCTTTGTTATGAAGAAAATTTAAATTTTGTAAAATTTCCACGTAGAAGTCAAAATGGCTGCGGCTCGCAAGTGGCGTCACGATCAATAGCAGTTGCGCACGATACTAAAATCGGAGCAAAGTTCATCCTGTCATAACTGTTTTATTGAAACAGGAACATACACGAAACTCTGCACATGGGATAACCCAGTGTAAATTTAAGGAAAGTCTCCATATTTGCGATAATTATTTTGGTATTTTCATTACTGCAGGGACCAAATTGGATGACTGATAATCACAGTTCCTTTTCAGATACTAATTGCAGTATGTTGAGTACTCTAAAGTGTGTTTTTCAATGAATCAAAACCTCCGGCCAAACTGTAAGTAAGGTGAGCTACAATTTTTCTGCATCCTATCATTTGTATGCCTCCGCCAACGAAGTGGTGGAGGCATTATGTTATGTTATGTCCGTCCGTCCGTCCGTCACGTTTTCGCGATATCTCAAGAACAAGTTGACAGATCAATTTCAATCTTGGTATGAATGTGCATATTGGGGTGACAATGATCTAATTAGATGTTAGGGGCGGCTAAAAGGGCCCCCCCCCCCCCTTAGATCTCGGCAACCGAAACTCCGATCGACTCCAAATTTGGCACCGCGATAGATGTCCATAATGATATAATATGCTAATTAGAGCTGATTAATTATGCGAACATTGTATTTGTTTGTATTTTTTCTGTTTTCTCGGCAATCGAATCTCCGATCGACTCCAAATTTGGCATGGTGATAGATATACAGGAGCCATACAATATTACATAGTTACATTTTTTGTTTTAATTATAATATGCTAATTAGAGCTAATAAATTTTGCGAAAATTGCATTTTTTCGTATTTGTTGGCATTTAGAAAATATTTGTTATATATTTTTTCGATGGAATAACATAGTAACCATTATTCAACCATTTGTAGCCGGAATTAAATAATTGCAGTGATCAGAAAGAAAAAATAATGAAGGTTTTGTCTATTCTAGGAAAAAGTCAATTTCCTTAGGATTTGTACACAAATCACACAATTTACCGATTTTCGGGCCGACGCTCACTTACAAAAGGTCACGTAACTTTGAATGGTACACCCGGTCGTCGCAAATTTGGTCTCAAAAGTTGTCAAAAGACTCTAAGGAAAAAGGTCATGAAGTGGCACCGTAACATATTAAGCGTTGCGAAGTAATCGCGAAAATAGCGGGGGGGGGGGGGGGGGGGGGGGGGGAGGGGGCTAAATCAGGCCCCCAGTTTGTTTAGGGTTAAGGGTCAAGGGTAAAGGTCACATGACTCGATATATTGCAAAAATGCCTCGTTCTTGCAATATCTTAAGGACTGGTTTACAGATCAAATTCAAACTTGGTGTGAGTGTACATATTGGGGTGGAAATTAGGTCAAAGGTCAAGGTCATAGGACTCAATATATATATATATATATCTAAAAAAAAACGGTTGATGGATCAATTTCAAACTAGGCAGCCATACAAATGGGGTCATAGGGTCATGGTCACCCCGTAGCTACGCCACTGGTGCTAATTATATACAAATAGCCATGCTAACAAATGAGGGGTCACGAGGTCAAATATCAAAGGTCACATATGCATTAAATAGGGTGCAATGATTTATTGATAGCTGTGCCATGTATTAACACCGATATCTGCTGATTATCATGACAACATTACGATTTTATTATTTGAAAATGTTAAGTTCAAACATAATTATGTACTATTTGAGGTCATGTTGTCAACGACAATGTTCGCAATCTTCCCTTTAGTAGTATACATAGTGAGATCGCGGACGCCATTGGTTTTGTACACGAATTTGCCTTTTTGTACACGTTCCTATTGGTATAACACGTGTGTCTATGGGGAATATGGCTATTGAAAGTGGAGTATGAATTGTGTACACTGTGATATGTGTGTGTGATAGAATATGAGACTTTATAGATCGAGTCTCTTTACAACTGATCTACGCCACTTTATAACCGCCCCCCCCCCCCCCCCCCCCCTTTGAACAATCAGCATGCGTACGCCTATGGTACAACCCTCAATCATAGCATAGAGTCGCGACAGTGAATGAAATAATTATTCCCTCTTCCAGGCCAAAACGAGTTTCGACACGTTGGTGCATGACGTCACAGGACCATTGTTACTATGCACTGAACTAGTAGCCGGTGGCTAAGCGGAGATTGAGGTATTGTCCCGGTAAACATGGACCCTGCTCCCAGCAGTAATTTGACGCGTTCAAGCACGACCGATCGACCTGGTTGAACGATCAGCTGGTTTGATACCAATCTATGTGATATCTCAAAATAGTTGTAGTAATTCAACATGTACAATCAATGAATTGTTTCTATGGGAGAAGAATACTTATTGCCCGGACTATCTTCCTCAACTTTAGTACACGCATTTGCGTTTTAGAAAGTTTAAAGGGATAGTTGAGTTCTGGTAAGGAGAGTACAGTTTTGGTGAAACTGAATGTTAGTAACCAAAACCTGCATCATTACATCATTACAAACTAATAGTTATAACTAGAAAGTAACACAAAATTACAAATGACGTAGTAAAGATCATGTTATCATTCAAAAAGAGCCGTTAAAACGTAAGAGGGCGCTCTCTAAACACTCATCAGTTTCAACCATTTTGAATAAAATATTATGCATGTGATGCGTTGCTGAAATAGTGATTAGATAGAGAAATAACCAACAACTATTTAAATACCTATTTTGTAACTTTTTGAAAAGAGGAAGCATTTAAAAAAAAAAATGTTAACGGCTGGTTCAAAATTCTCTAATAAACCTGGGGCCCCAGGTTTATTACAAATTGTTATATTTCCGGATATTTCAGCCGTCTCTGAACCGATTTTGATCAAGCAAAGATGATTGTATTATTTAAATATTATGCTCTATCAAATTTTACACTCAGTTTTTCATTACCTCACAAAAAAAAAAAGAGTAGTCTAGCGCCCTCTCTACCAAAACTCAACTATTCCTTTAAGTATGCACTTTTGTACATGTCCCTACAGTGTCAGTTTGTAGCCTATCATATAACTTGTTACAAGTTTTATATTTATAATACATCTTATATATCAATCCAGTTAAATTTGATCACTACCAAACTAAAGTCAAACCTTATTAGTGTACTTTGTAAATACAAACGATACAATTCATACATTCCCAGAAGTTGCAAACAGATAATGATATTGTGGTTCAATAAAAACACATATTTACATAGGAAAACATCATGTGATCTGTGTATTCTTTATGTGCGAAATTTTGTTTAGTATTATGCTTTACTCATAGCGCTATAAAAGTTCCCAACACAAATAACACTGTAAAACTAACGAGTACCCTAAAGGTCCATTAATTTTCGCTTTGTTAGCATATATTTGTCAAAAAATTGGATCCGTATTTTAATAATTTTGCAATTTGTAAGATGCTTCTTTTACCAAGTGACTGGCCATATATTCTCATAATCGAGCGTAAAGTAATTGTGCTATAAGACTCGTTTGAAAGATGAAAATGAGCACATAAACATATTGCAAAAAGTGCAGGAAATACTCAGAAACAGTGATTGTTAGAATGATAATTGTTATCGGTAAACTAATTCCACCGTTATCACCATTTAATAGAACAGAAGGGCGCACAAAATAGCAGTAACTATTAATTAATGTCCCCTCTGACTATTTTGGCATTGTCGACTGTATGTCAGTAAGTTTTGTAGGCTGGTTGTCCAATACATTGTATACTAAAACAAATGTATATAAATAACTAAAACTATTTCATTATTAACCGTGTTTGGCGGTATTTGATGGGTTTTAGGCCTGGTACCCATCATGCCCGAAAAGTAATTGGGGAGGTGACCTTCATATGAGGTAGCAAACACATTACAGTACACAATAATGTGTGCATGCATTAAAACAAAATATTACCCTGTTAATCTGAACCAAAGTGCGATTTGTCATTTCGAAATGTTTGTAGACATCGTGAGAAACCCCATGAGCAGTTTGAAGTTTAACCCTAATAAGGCCCTGGGGGGGGGGGGGGGGGCATAATGCCCACCCTCCCCCCCCCCCCCCCCTCCGCGTTTTTTTATTACTCCAAAACGCTGTAAGATGACGCGGCGCTGCTTGGTGACTTTTTTCATTCGGGTCTTGCGCACATTTAAAAAAAATTGAAAATCGGACCTACCGTTACAAAGTCACGTGACCTTTTGTCTATGCATGTCAGCCTGAAAATCGCTCAATTTCGTGATTTGTGTACAAAACATATGGAAATATCAATTTTCGTAAAATGAGGTATATCATTGCTTATTTGGTGTGGTTAACATTTTATATGTTGTTTTGGGGGTTCAAAATAGTTTAGTTATAGTTAGAAATTAAATAAACAACAAAAACAATAAAATATATAAGTAAACAAAAGAAGAAATACATAAGAAATTATCAAAACAATAGAAAACATAAGGAAGAACCTGTCTCTTCCAAATTTTGTTGTCGTATTATCATTCCAAATGATCCCTCGCATATATATCATTCGGGTTTATGTAATGTTGGTAAGAGCACTGGTCTAGCAATCCAGAGTTCTCGGGTTCGAATACCGTTGAAATCCTATTTTCTTTGCACTTTTTCAATCACGTTATATATTTCTGTTCAGTTTCTTTATATGATTGAATTCAATATTATAATGATAGAAATAAACATGACTGTTCATTAAGCGGCAGTGATGTTTCATCTGATATATTGTTTTACTTGTGTCTACTTAACTTCTAGAGTCATAAATTACTTAAGGATCTAAAAATGTCCTCTTACGTTTTCTATTGTGTTTTTTTTTCTTCATTTTTTGGGGGGCTGGGGGAGGGGGGGGGGGGTGCACGTGCCCTCCTCCCGTGCCATCCCTGTGCCCCCCCCCCCCCCGTCGCTACGCCACTGCCTCCTAATCTTTTCAAGTCGGCTTCCAACAAACAGTCACGTATCACGTTTACGTTTTGCGCTATAAAAAAGTTGACTCTAATTTAAGATTTGTCGGGCCTACCATTCGTTGTTTTGCACACCCGTAATTCATAAATTGTCGCATTTACAGGGGCGCCGATCTGTCCGGAAAACACAATACATTGGTGGGGCGAGCTATTGTTTACAAACAATGCTCGCCCCAACAATGCATTGTGTTTTTCGAACAGATCGACGCCCCTGCGCATTTATGAAAACGTGACGTGAGTGTTTAATCAAGATTTAAAAAAATTGCTAACACTAGTCATACATGCACTGATAGATTATAAAACGTCGACGAAAAATCGAAATCATCTTAGAGAAATATAGTCTCAAATGCATTATAATTATTTTCTCTAGAAGTAATATTTGAGACCAATGTCATTGTAAGATTCTGGAGAATAATATGGGAGATCGAGATAAAAAAGGAATGATGTTGACATGTTGAAACGGACAATCAATGTCTGATATTATCCTGATCGTTTGTTGTATAGTATCCAAATTTAGATCTTAAATGATGGGTTATTCAAATTCTGATGCATCTTGACTAAGGTCGAAAGCGTCTATACTCTATAGACGCTTTGATATTTTACCTTAGATATAACAGGAAATTGGACATGAAGTAAAAAATAAAAAAATTGGCTCTATTTCTAATCTTAATTATTTTTCTGGATTATTTGTTCATAAATCATGATCCCATAATCTTTTCTTTCACATTGTTGGTTAATTCCCAGGACTCTTCTCAAAGGTTAAACAGAATAAATTTGCTTTGTTATGAAGAAAATTTAAATTTTGTCAAATTTCCATGTAGAAGTCAAAATGGCTGCGGCTCGCAAGTGGCGTCACGATCAATAGCAGTTGCGAACGATACTAAAAAATCGGAGCAAAGTTCATCCTGTCATAACTGTTTTATTGAAACAGAAACCATACACGAAACTCTGCACATGGGACAACCCAGTGTAAATTTAAGGAAAATCTTCATATTTGCGATATTATTTTGGTATTTTCATTACTGCAGGGACCAAATTGGATGACTGATAATCACAGTTCCTTTTCAGATACTAATTGCAGTATTTTGAGTACTCTAAAGTGTGTTTTTCAATGAATCAAAACCTCCGGCCAAACTGTAAGTAAGGTGAGTTACCAATTTGTCTGCATCCTATCATTTGTATACCTCCGCCAACGAAGTGGCTGGAGGCATTATGTTATGTTATGTCCGTCCGTCCGTCCGTCACGCTTTCGCAATATCTCAAGAACAAGTTGACAGATCAATTTCAATCTTGGTATGAATGTGCATATTGGGGTGACAATGATCTAATTAGATGTTAGGGGCTATTTTGAACGTTACAAAAACTGGGGGGGGGGGGGGGGGGGGCGGCTAAAAGGCCCCCCCCCCCCTTAGATCTCGGCAATCGAATCTCCGATCGACTCCAAATTTGGCATGGTGATAGATATACAGGAGCCATACAATATTACATAGTTACATTTTTTGTTTTAAAATCATCTTTCAGATGAAAATAACTGATCAGGAAGTTCCTGTAAATGTCGAAAAACGATCTCTGGACTGCCGGCAGGGTCTTTTCATTTGCCTTTTCCTTCGCACCCTCCTTGCTCATGCCTGCGGTTAGGTACTTCTCATATTTCTCTGCCCATGTAGCATCCGTTGTTCCTCTGGCTTCGTTCAACCATGCACTCTTGGAAAACAATATTGTCTTCTAAATCAGAACTGTATTCATCCTCATCTTCCTCACTTCGTGGCTCGGAGTCGTCCTCTGCAGCATGGTCAGTATCATCATCCGACGGTTCGGTCTCAGTTTCTTCCTCTTGAGATTGCTCACTAATATCCGATGGTTCGGTCTCAGATCCATGCTCTTGACATTGGTCACTATCATCCGATGGTTCGGTCTCAATTTCTTCCTCTTCAGATATTACGTGAACCAGTGTACGTCTTTTATTAGGCGGTTCATCATGATGGGTGTAAGGCATTTTATATTTGCCATCATCATGACTGACTGTATCACTCATACACTGCTACACCTTGACCTATCTAATGACTGAGTGGCTGAGCAGCTGAGTTACTCTGATATACTCAGAGTAACTCAGCTGCTCAGCTACTCAGCTGCTCAATCATACTATAGGTTAAGGTGAAGCGGTGGAGTTTGACTGAGCAACTGAGTTACTCTGAGCAGCTGAGTAGCTGAGCAGCTGAGTTACTCTGAGTAACTCAGAGTAACTCAGCTGCTCGGGCCACTCAGTCATTAGATAGGTCAAGGTGTAGCGGTGTATGATGATACTGCAACTGAGCAGCTGAGCAACTGCATATTTACTCAGCTGCTCATAAGTATAATAAGAGTCGTTAGATATATTATCAGTCATTTACTAGTAAGCCTTCAAATAGTCAACATGAATTCCAGCGCCTTCCAATGCCTTACACCCATCATGATGAACCGCCTAATAAAAGGCGTACACTGGTTCACGTAATATTTGAAGAGGAAGAAACTGAGACCGAACCATCGGATGATAGTGAGCAATCTCAAGAGGAAGAAACTGAGACCGAACCATCAAGTGAAGATGGTGACCATTCTGAAGAGGAAGAAACTGGGAACGAACCGTCGGATGATGATACTGACCATGCTGCAGAGGACGACTCCGAGCCACGAAGTGAGAAAGATGAGGATGAATACAGTTCTGATTTAGAAGACCATATTGTTTTCCAAGAGTGGTTGAACGAAGCCAGAGGAACAACGGATGCTACATGGGCAGAGAAATATGAGAAGTACCTAACCGCAGGCATGAGCAAGGAGGGTGCGAAGGAAAAGTCAAATGAAAAGACCCTGCCGGCAGTCCAGAGATCGTTTTTCGACATTTACAGGAACTTCCTGTTCAGTTATTTTCATCTGAAAGATGATATTACGCATGAGGAAGTTGTGGCAGAGATAAAAGAGAAATTAGAGAAAGGCATGAACACTGGTAAAGCCTTCAAGAGAGTGATCCTAAAACATCAGCAGAAGTTCAACGCCTTGTTTCATCAAACTGAAGACAAAGACGAAGATAGCGAGGAAGACAATTATTCATAAATAAGCTACTGTCTAGTTTACTTAGCTATGATAATTTTTTTCAATATGCTATAGTATGTAAATATGTTAAATATTATGTTGCTGAAAAAGATATTTATAGATCTATCGAATAATAAAATCAAAGTTAAACAAAGAAATACATGTTGGTTTTCCTTTGTTTTATTCATCCGAGACTGTTGTCGTTGTGGTGTTTGCTTGCGTATGCTGTGTTGTTTGCGTGTGTATGCAATAATGTATCTCAACATTAATTATATACTTTAATAGTAACTGTTATGGTGATGGCACGTGTGATGATCTTGATGGTCCTGACTGATGTGTGTGAAGTAAGTCTTATGATTATGGTACGTGTGATGATCTTGATGGTCCTGACTGATGTTTGTGAAGTAAGTCTTATGATTATGGTACGTGTGATGATCTTGATGGTCCTGACTGATGTTTGTGAAGTATGTCTTATGATTATGGTACGTGTGATGATCTTGATGGTCCTGACTGATGTTTGTGAAGTAAGTCTTATGATTATGGTACGTGTGATGATCTTGATCGTCCTGACTGATGTTTGTGAAGTAAGTCTTATGATTATGGTACGTGTGATGATCTTGATGGTCCTGACTGATTTTTGTGAAGTAATATGAGTCTCATGACGGATAATGATGTTGATAATTCTACTTGTGACGGTGTAGTACATAGTAATTAGCATATTATAATGATGGTGAAACTAACACCATACAAAGTAATTAATAAACAACTTTCTTAAGTCCAAAGTCCTTACACTTACATACAAACAAATAACTTGATCTATATATAAGTCCCATATTCTACCACACACACATATCACAGTGTACACAATTCATACTCCACTTTCACTATCGACATTCCCCATAGACACACGTGTTATTCCCCTACCTAGGGACATGTACAAAAGTGCATACTTAAAGGAATAGTTGAGTTTTGGTAGAGAGGGCGCTAGACTACTTATTTTTTTGTGAGGTAATGAAAAACTGAGTGTAAAATGTGAAAGAGCATAATATTTAAATAATAAAATCATCTTTGTTTGATCAAAATTCGGTTCAGAGACGGCTGAAATATCCGGAAATATAACAATTTGTAATAAACCTGGGGCCCCAGGTTTATTAGAGAATTTTGAACCAGCCATTAAAAATTTAAAAAAATGCTTCCTCTTTTCAAAAAGTTACAAAATAGGTATTTAAATAGTTGTTGGTTATTTCTCTATCTAATCACTATTTCAACAACGCATCACATGCATAATATTTTATTCAAAATGGATGAAACTGATGAGTGATGAGTGATAACATGATCTTTACAACGTCATTTGTAATTTTGTGTTCCTTTCTAGTTTAGTTTGTAATGTAATGATGCAGGTTTTGGTTACTAAAATTCAGTTTCACCAAAACTGTACTCTCCTTACCAGAACTCAATATCCCTTTAAACTTTCTTAAACGCAAATGCGTGTACTAAAGTTGAGGAAGATAGTCCGGGCAATAAGTATTCTTCTCCCATAGAAACAATTCATTGATTGTACATGTTGAATTACTACAACTATTTTGAGATATCACACAGATTGGTATCAAACCAGCTGATCGTTCAACCAGATCGATCGGTCGTGCTTGAACGCGTCAAATTACTGCTGGGAGCAGGGTCCATGTTTACCTGGACAATGACCTCAATCTCCGCTCAGCCACCGGCTACTAGTTCAGTGCATAGTAACAATGGTCCTGTGACGTCATGCACCAACGTGTCGAAACTCGTTTTGGCCTGGAAGAGGGAATAATTATTTCATTCACTGTCGCGACTCTATGCTATGATTGAGGGTTGTACCATAGGCGTACGCATGCTGATTGTTCAAAGGGGGGGGGGGGGGGGGGGGGTTATAAAGTGGCGTAGATCAGTTGTAAAGAGACTCGATCTATATATAAGTCTCATATTCTATCACACACACATTTCACAGTGTACACAATTCAATAGCCATATTCCCCATAGACACACGTGTTATACCAATAGGAACGTG
>JBAMJV010001107.1:0-32271 GCA_037951105.1 Echinarachnius parma | reverse complement strand
TAAAAGAAGAGCTTAGTTCCAAAAGGCGCTAATCCACTTTCCATAACAAATAAGTTAACGATATAAGTCCATTAATAAGCTACGTAGCTATCTAGAACTCTTTTGACAAATTACATGTCAATAAAAATCAAAATATGGAACGTTCAATATTCATCTTCCAATAGGCATGTGTAAAAGTTGGACAACGAAATCTGCTTTTCTCCAAAGTTAAAAAAGTGGTTTTAGCAGATTTTGTTATTTAGCTCTTAAGATTTTGCCGAAGTCATGATTTATACTACCAATTAACTTTGTTAATATCCAAATCTAAAATTCGCAATAACTCAACAAGAGAGGAATACATTATTGAGATATTGCACAGATTTAACACGTTCCAGTTCTTCGCAACACAGAAAATAGAAAATTTAACACAAGCTCCAGAAGCTATAATTTCAAGCAACTATACATTGTCCATCAAGAACATAAATATACTGCGGATCATCACACCATCATCTGCAGCATCAGCATCATCATCAACATAACCATCATTATCATCAGCATCAGCAGCAGCAGCATCAGCAACAGCATAATCATCATCATAGCGTACCCAGGGGGGGGGGGGGGGGGGGGGTGTTGAACCCCCTTTACAACTAGTAGCTGGTCTCAAGACCACATTTTAGCGGTCTTGACCATCATTACCAATGGTCTCCTCCCCTCGAAAATTTGGAAGGATCCTGGTCTCGACAATTTTGAAAAATCCTAGTCTCGGCCTCGACAATTTTGAAAGTTCTTGGTCTCGGCTACAAAAATGTATACGGACAACCCCCCCCCCCCCCCCCCCCACCCCCCCCCCCCCCCGCTTACACAATAGTCTTGGTCTCGGCCTCGAAAATATTGACTGGTCTTGGTCTCGGTCTTGGCTTTGAATATTTTTTACGGACCCCCCTCCCCCCCCTCCCCCCCCCCCCCCCCCGCTTACACGATTCTCAAACAATGGTCTTGGTCTCGGCCTCGACAAATGTTGACTGGTCCTGGTCTCGGTCTCGGAAATTTGGCCGACGATATAACCCCCCTAAATCCCCCCCCCCCCCTCCCCCCTTGAAAAAATCCTGGGTACGCCACTGATCATCATCAGCATCAGCATCATCATCATCATCATCATCACCACCACCATCACCTCCATCATAATCATTACAGTTAACATTAAGCTTTAAAAATACACAAACAAAATGTGTTGCCTATTATGCTTTGACTAGACATCATCATCATTATTATCATCATTAGTATCATCATCACCATCATCATCATCATCATCATCATCATCAACATCATCATCATCATCATCATCATCATCATCATCATCATCATCATCATCATCTTTATCATACTATTAAACACCATTTAGTACTTTATGTCTAGCTCCTTTTACATTGTGTGTATGATTATTATCGCGAAAAGTCACAACCCCATACTATCAACTGTCCCTATTATAACTTAAATTACTATATATTACTACGTGTACATAATCGACATGGCCAATGGAATACATTCATCTATTTCAAATGAAGCGTATGGTGTCTGGTGATTTTCATGTTTTGCATGATTGCATTATTCCGATTAAATGTTGCAGGCAATAATTATTGGGTCCTGGTTATTATTAAAGCTCTGCTTTATGACACTCGCATTATGGCGGGGGTGGGGGGGGGGGGGGTGTATGTATTCATCATCCCCCAGGCCTTGAACAACAATATTCCTGAAAAGCCTATGCCAGTGCCTGCTTCACAAATAAATATTTCTAGCACACACCAAAGGTATGATGCTGCGAAATATATCATAAATTCAACAATCATCGGACGTCTAACAATTTACTTCATGAGCAGATGAATGTTTGTTATTTACAGCAACCATCTACATTGATAGAGCAATAACCTTCAGGCCATTCGTATCTTTTAATGAAATTATTCAGATGTAATTGTCGACATTAGCTTTACAATATTTGTCTGAGGAGTCTTCAGAGGCTAATTAAGATGAAATGGCGTGTGAGATATATCACCTTAAGTGTTTCCAGGAATTGCAAAGCAATCTTGTACCGGAAATTACCTCGTTAAAATTGTTAGCACACGGGCACCATTTTTGGTTTCTAAGAGCATTTTTGTTTTTTAATTGTATCAAGATTGAAGATAACATGTCATTAGCGCTTAGAGATGATTATCAATCATATTAGGCGCTATATAAATCGAGATTATTATTATTATTATTATTAGCCTGAAACACCGGGGATGTCATGTTAATTATACTTGATACTAAATGTGATAGGAGAATGTCCAGTCAAAGCATAATCTGGGACACATTTTGTTGTTGTATTGTGTAAAGCTTAAAGTGATCCGTGTAAAATTGAGACTTCAATCTTATATCAATATCATTGTAAAATAGAATTGAAAGATTTGTGAAAGTTTGAAAGAAAACGAACACTGTTTACCTAGTGAAAAAACGAATATTGAGTTCATATTTGATCACCGAATACTGATGGTCTGTTGTAGATTTGTTGCAGTGGTAATCATCCGTTTGATATTGACGATATCCGCACCCGTGTATACAGCTACAGACGTACGGAATTCATGGAATTTGCACACGCTAGGCTCAAAGTTCAGTGGGTCGAGTAAATTTCACACGCGCGTTGGCAGGACGTATTCAGCGACGTCAATTGTACTTTTTATCAATACCGTTAGCTAACGCTTTTGAAATAATGATTTTCAATGATAATTATCTTCATACTAAAGGGACATTTGAAAAAACCGAACCCTATTTTATTCTTCTCTTACCATAAGCTAAACAACACGACAGAAGAGAAACGAGGAAGCTCCAAGTATTTTTCGTGGAGTTAGACACTTTACCCGTGTCACTTTAATGTCAAATGTAATGGTTATGATGATGATGATGATGATGATGATGATGATGATGATGATGATGATGATGATGATGATGACAATGGTGATTATAATGATGGTCATCAACATCATAATTTCACTGACGTATATAAAAGGTGAGGCTGCAGCCTTCTCCAAATAAATGAAATGTGCTTTGATGCCTAAAGTAATTGATATTATTACCCATGCTCATAAAAAATATATATATTTATTTATTTATATATTTTTTAATAAAACACATGGATCAAACGCTAAATTTTAGTCGGAGAGTCAACTAACGCGTAGCATATCAACAAATCCCATCGGTATTTATTTCCCCACCACTTAATGGCATGTTTGATCGATTTAAATTTGTGCTAATGTCTCAATTTATATTTATTTTGGAGAATTGGACTAAGAGGGGATGGGCTGCATTAGTCCCAGTGGAACGCGGCATGGTAAATGTAGCGTGGCAAAAGTGCCTATGGCGTTTTTTTGTGTCAACAAACCTCGGTCGACAATATATTCATGGATATTAATAAAACAACTATCGATCTATATTTTCCCATATCCGACCGGAGATTTGTAATACGAGTTTAGCTCGATCGGATAATACATGTACATGTATATACCGATTTATGTATTGTGATTAAAGTGCGTATGGCGGTTTTTGGTTCCAACAAACCTCGTTTGACAATTTATTTATGGATGTGAATAAAACAACTATCGATCCTTCATACCATCGATCTATATAATTTTGCCCATGTCCGATCAGGGAGTTGTATTTCGATTAAACTCGATCTGACCAGCTATATCCATTGGCGTATAGCGTGAAAATGTGCTAATGGCGTTTTATAATCAATAACTTTCAGTGCAGATTTATATTCATGGATGTGAATAAAAACATCTATCGATCTTTTATATCATGAATCTATGTAATTTGCCCATAACCATTTATAGTATAAATTCGAGCTCGGCACGATCCGATCAAATAATATTATGATAAACTTAGTTTGTGTAAATCAGTTTCTCCTCGTCCAAGTGGATTGATGTGAGCGAAACAATCTTCCATTTCTAGCATATTGGCTTTATTATAGGAGGCGGGGGTTGGGGGCTGCTGCTGCTGACCCTGGATTTTTGAGAACTGCCATAACAAAATATTTGAACATATAGACACTGACCAGAAATATATAATGTGATTGAAAAGGAGCTAAGAAAATGGGATTCCAACGGGATTCGAACCCGAGACCTCCGGATTTTATTAAAAAAAAAGCTGCATCACTTTGGTGATCCTTCGCATATATCCCCAAGTTGATTTTTATCCTTCGGGTTTATGTCAGGTTTATATTTAATAGCTTCTGACCAGACGAGCAATGAAAACTAAGGGGTTTCAGGGACGAACGCCGTACTAGGGTTTTCTATAGCTCAGTCGATAAGAGCACCGGTCTAGCAATCCGGAGGTCTCGGGTTCGAATCCCGTTGAATTCCCATTTTCTTTGCTCTTTTTCAATCATAAAAATATTCGGGCAAAAAGCACCACAATAATATTAAATATGTGAATTATATTTTTCATAATCCTCAATTTGTACTTTCACGGGGCATGCACCTATTTATATAATTAAGAATTTCGTATTTATTGAAGTAATGCACGATATAGTCTATGTTTTTTTTTTATGGCGACTTTTGGGCAAGTATCATGTTAATTAATATCAATGTACATTCATATTATATACTTTGACACCAATAATTTTGTTCTCATCCCCCCGATAAAAATGTTACCCTACGGCTACGCACATGGTTTCTAGTCACACGTTCCTTGTTTATTACTTGAATATATTTCTTTTTAGGCCGTGTCCAACTCAAGCATTATACATTTGTTAACAGCTGTTATTTCATCTGGCTAAATCCGGGGGCTATATACATATTCATGAATTGAAACTGAAATCAGTCAAAAACAACATACGGTACGTGTACCTTTGGTTCTCATTGTGACGTCATAATACAATCTCTTTTGCAGCGCGCGCCATGCGGGTGATATACCTCTCTGGCCATGTGATATACAAAATTGACATGGCAATCACGTGACTGTGTTTAGCCATTCAATGACGCTAATTTTACTAAGTCATATGATATATAACACATTATATTCCACATACTAAGAATCTTGCTCTACGATTGGTCAAAAGTTAATTACGTGATTAAACATAGTTTCGCCCATCATTGATGGGAGAAGTTAAGTTCGTTACACTGTGTACTATCGTGGGTGCACTTCGGTGAAAGTGCGTTGCACTGTGTACTATCTTCAACGCAGCAGGCGTACGTTGCGTATACGTACGTATGTAAGTACTGCATGCAATGTACGTATCGTACACCGTTTGCTAGCTGTTAATTGATGACTTGTTGCTCTATAAAATGGCGGAAAACAGTTAGATTGTCTTTCTCGTAGACCCTACCAGTGAAATATTTCCGATGTGGAATATAAAGCAAATAATCACCTTTTGGTTTCAGGCGATGGCAAACTATCACTTCCTCGGCGATCTGAATGTATACGCTATCTTTCCTCAGCTTCGCTTCGGAAAGATAGCTATATACATCAATATCGCCTCGGAAGTGATAGTTTGTCCCATCACCTTCACCAACGGTAATTATTTGCTTAATATCGACTGATGACATATTAACACACATCGATTGATGTTATAGCCACATCGATATAATTGTTGCTTTCTTGATTTGTTGCATCGATGCATGTTTTTCTTAAATCGATGCAGATTTTACTCACATCGACAGATGTGTTACATCGATTAATGTAATTCACATCGATGGACGTTTTATTCACATCGGTGGATGTTTTACTTAGATCGATGAATGTTTCATTCACATCGATGAATGTTCTACTTAATACACTTACACTACTTTTTTTAAAAATCGATGGCTGTTTTCTCACATCGATGGATCTCTTTTCTCACATATACGACCGATCCGTCTGTAAAGATCGATGTTTTATTTACACTCAATGCACTCCATAAGCGCCACCCCGACTGCGTGATTGAAAGGACCTATAACCTTCTCATGGTCGAGGGGCAGACATAATTATGTTTGTAAATGATAATACATTCTCTTTATTATCAATGTGTCAGATGAACTGGAGCTCGGAATATATTTGTAGAGTCGTGAGTGCAAATTTGTTCTAACGGGAATGTAATAGTTAATTTATTTAATTATGTTTATTGTTTGCCATTAACGTTTTTGTCATTGTTGCTGTTGTTGTTGGTGTTGTTACTTTTGTCGTCATCGACGTCGTTGGGTATTTGTATTGTTTTGACTGTTGAGAACGCCAGTGGCGTAACTAGAAAATGACCAAACATTAATTGCACTTTAACCTAACACACATACTGATCCTTTTCATTGTCATTAACGATGAAGACCTATTTTTCGCCCCTGTCTTCCTAACCCCCGCCCCCCTCTCTCCCAGTTTCAGTTTCATGTCGCCTCCGCCCCCGTTTGTCATTTCCGCTGTGCCACTGTCCAAAACGTGCATGGTTGATGCCGACATAAGCGTCTATCACATTGCAAATTAACCCATCGCGTGCCAAGACCATTGCTATCCATAGGGAAATGTGTTGTTTATACGTTAATATTGACAGGTAACCGTATCCCAATCATCCCGTATAGCCTGTAGGCATTTGGTGTATCACGTATTAAGTGTGTTGAAAAAAAATTGAATATTTAAGTGGAATGGAGTGAATGACCTCAAGTATTAATAGAAAACGGGATTTTTTGGAAATCGATATTTCAAACATGAGACGTTCTTGGGAAGTCTTTTAATGTCAAGTATGTCACGTGTACATTATTAAAGAATGCCATTTTCAAGTGATACATTTACTGTTCAGTGGTTAAATCAATTTGCATACATATACTAATACAAATTAGAAAATACCGGCAGGATTATTCAATCGAAGAGATCAACAAACTTCGTGTTTTTTTTCCTTCAGAATACTGAAAATATTTTATTTTGACCAGTTGAGTTGCGTCTATTATAACATGTTCATTCTCCATCCCTTCTTTTAAGACCTTAAAGGGATCTAGTAAACTTTGTTGGCATGAGCAGAACGTGACGAATGGTTGGTAAACATGTGTAGTTTTGTGATATGATGTGTCCTCTGATTATTGTGTGACAATTTCACGTTAAATGGATGGTATTATCGCCGAGTAATGAGCAATAATGTAACGTGATATTCCCTAACTCATTGCACTGCCTTTGTACACGGTTATGAATTTCCGGTGGAAAGTTTAAAATCTGAACACTTGAATCATACATATCATTTTATAACAAAAGGGAAATTAGAAGAAGAAAAAAATGTTCCATGCTTTTATTTGTAAAACGGAAACAAAAAGGTATAAGCATGATAAGAGAACAACTACCCAGCTAGCCACCTGAAGTCGGGCCGATGTCGGAAGTTGGTTGCCGGATGTCGGCATATCGCCGTTGGCTCGAGGTTAAAATGTCCGCCAGCCCAACATCGTCACTACGTCATTTTTGTGATATATTGGCATAACGTCAATTTCCGACAATGGCCCAACATCATCTCATGACATGATGTTGGGCCATTGTCGGAAAATGACGTTATGCCAATATATCACAAAAATGACGTAGTGACGATGTTGGGCTGGCGGACATTTTAACCTCGAGCTAACGGCGATATGCCGACATCCGGCAACCAACTTCCGACATCGGCCCGACTTCAGGTGGCTAGCTGGGTAGATCTCTAATACATTTGTGTGAATTAGGACAATGTTACTAGATCCCTTTGCCAATTTGCTGACTTGTTGTCACCGTCTTCATGTTCATCATCATCTTCATCATCATCATCATCATCATCATCATCATCATCATCATCATCATCATCATCATCATCATCATCATAATTGTCATTATGTTCATCATCCTCATCGTCGCCACCGTCTTCATCCTCATCAACTTTATATCGCTTTGCCAATTTGCTGACTTGTTGTCACCGTCTTCATCATCATCTTCATCATCATCATCATCATCATCATCATCATCATAATTGTCATTATGTTCATCATCATGCATCATCGCCACCGTAATCATCACCTTCTGCTTCTTCAATGTGTACTGTTACTGCTGGCGAATGATAAATGGTACTTTCCTTCTTCGCCGCCTTCATCGTCGTCGTTATCATCATCATCACCATCATCATCATCATCATCATCATCATCATCATCATCATCATCATCATCTTCATATTCACGATCTTCATCATCATCACCACCATCGTAGCTATCATCTCCTTCCGTTCTTCAATTTGCGTTCCTATTACTACTACACTTGGCGAATGACGCGTATAGGCCTAACGGTATTTCCTACATTCCATACAAGCAATACGTCGTCGTTTCGTCGGCATGCCAATCGAGAATGGTGTTCAAAGCGCGTATTACCAGACGCAAGATTACTTGGCGATAATTATAGTGATCGATGCTCTTTTATGAGGTCGCGCCGAGCAAGAGAGAATGGAACCGCAGCCAATCAATCTCTTCAACCTCGATCTCCCGCTATACCTACTATTCTCGTCCCCATGATCTGATGTTCTGATATTAAAGGGATCTAGTACACATTGTCAAAATCCTCAACATTTACTTGGAACTCTAGCGGTTCAACGTTGCATCAGCTTTAAACAGTCGGTGCCCCCTATACATTCCCAGCACGATAATATTTACGGATAAGGAGTGCATTATGATTGAGTTGTTCAATTTGACTACAACTGCATGCAGGATTTTAGAAGTCGTTGTTCTTGTAGGTAATAAGGTGTTGGTTGACCACGATTATAAACGTACATTGTCTAAGATTCACAAACATTAATCACCAAGGCATAAACGTGACATAATTATGACGCCATTTTAAACCTAGCTATTTGATGTTTAGTTTGTTCAGTTTTTACATACGTCCTTGTACTGTATATTGTTATGTGACACTATACATGAACATAGGTATTTTGGATTATAATAATCATAACCAATGTAATATTATTTGATTGACAACAATATGGTCAGCAGTTTTAATGACGGAATTGTTTTCGTCAATTTGGAAATCAGATACCCAACATTTTGCAAAGGGTTGTGTAATTCATAAACAAAGCAATTCATTTCCACCACTTACGGAACCACTGCTATTTCCTGGTTCCATACGGGCCAACCATTTGCGAGTGCGCCAATGCTATTCACGCGCACGTTTGTAAACAATAGATTCCCGGGCGATTCTTTCGCTCTGCACACGTTGCAATTCACCACACACATAGCAGTCTGCGTAATTCAGACCGCATGGACTCATGCTTTAGAATGGTGATGCGTTTCCATTTTTTTTTCTTTTCTGGAAACATATTTTTGTGAACTTGTTGATGGAATGGAATACTAAAGATGTTACCTTTCTTTAATAAGAATATTATTTTTGGGTGGTGGTACCCTTTAACTTGCTGCGTTCCTTAACACCCTGGGCATGTTGGACCCCATTTCATATTTAAACCACATTGGTGATTTCCAGCCCAGTATTGCTGATGTTAAATGTACATAGTTACGTTGGTAACAATATACCATGTCTACATGCTGAATTAACATACTAGTAATTTGTTTCTGTTATGCAATTTGTATTCGCGTCGAAAAAAATATATCAAACACCAAATTCATATTCTGCTTGTGTAAAGATGAATTGTATTGTATAGGTCCGTTAAAAAAAAACGCCAGTTGAATCAATACTTCATCAAAATAATAGGCTAATTATTCTGTTTTAATTATATTCAAATCATACCGGACAGCATAATAATAAGTCATGCAACATTAATCCCACATGTAACAAAATTCCAGCACACTCACGCGTGGCTAAATTTAATGTAATTCTAGCTCTTCGTGAATATAGATACAATAGAGAAACATCAAGCGCGTACTGCTCTAGGCATCGAAATATATACATCCGTCACAATTTGTCTTATAAACGGCGTCGTTTCATCTATTATGAGCGATGGCAAAGGATGCCCTTTTGGCCCTATATGTAGGGTAGAGAGAGCAGGAAACGGGACAAAACAGTGAATGACTCAACATCGCCACCCCCCACCCTCGCACCCCTCACCTCAACACAAAATAATACACTCACATCTCTTCCCGCAAAGTTACATGTACATACTTATGTATTTGAGACAGAATATAATGAATACACTTAATTCGTCTGAAAACGCAGACAATTAGGAATGAAATGCAACCAGGGTGGAATTGAATGAATATCTTACCTCGGTCGTATGTAAGAAGGCGTTAAGAATCCATTCACAAGGAACGCATCCCATCACCATCACCAACACGTAATGAATAAACGTATTGGAGCGGTGGTATCCCAACGGGATATGAGATGAGCTGAGGCGATGAAGCGCGCGTGTGTGTTTGCTTGTGTATCAGTGATAAATACGCGGCGCCGTATTCTGGCTATAATTATGATGTGTTGCAGTACATCTCGTGTAACGTAATGGTACGTATTCGATCGTGGCGGCTATACTATACTACGTACGATAGGCTGTGCATTTACCGTGGCGCCATTTATGTAATATCGGGTGCACCATTGACTAGTTGTACTGCGTACGACATCAGAAGTATGGAAGGCGGTTTGTGTAATAAGCAACATAGGCGTTGCGGTACATACAATTAACCGCCTTATAAGTGAGCTATGCTTATGTTAAAGGAACTACAGCGTATAGATGGCCTAATTTTCACAATTAGGCTCTCTATACGTATTTTTTTCTCAAGAAAAAGAATTTGGCAGTCATTTCCCATGAAATCAATAAATTTGGGGGTAATTAGTAAATATCTAATTGTCCTGGGAACGCCCCTTTTATATCACCAAACTGTGACGTCATCTAAAGCACGGACTAATGAACTAAATTATGTAGATGACGCAAGCCAATTAATTGTCAATCACATGTCAATCACGCTGCCGATTCTGGACCCTAAATGTGGGCGGGGCGTGAGATTTAGCATCAGAAAATTAGTCTATAATCACTACTGTGTTTATTTTCATGGAGTTTTTTCGGCAGACCTATTTTACAAGTCATCAACTATGGAATAAGTGCCAAAGTACGTTGTATTATTTAGTTCCTTTAAATCAATAGGGTGGCCATTTTTTAGTAATAATAAACCAAAGAATAAACGGGTCGTCCCCGTGGCCTGAAACACAATAATGCATGCTAAGTACAACAAAATACACAATTCAATGAAATAGAAAGTAAAAATAAAAGGGAATATGAGTTCGTAAATGTGTTAACACATCTGATGATAACCACAAACCAGCATGAAGTAATTGTGTATTGTGTATAATGTATACCGTTTTTTAAATTTTACACCAACCGCCTGCCATGATCTAAAGCTGACTGAGAGCTCTCTGGATATTGATGAATTGCGTTGCAGCTGGTGCGTATTGCGTGTGCATGCATGAGTGCGGCTAGTCCCCTACTGCCAAGGTCCCGTAGGCACGATATGACTTTTCCATCTACTATCCCGATACCCCTGATGATAACAAATTGCGCAGAAGTAATGTACAGTCGCTTTGGAAAAAACAGCAGCTGACTAATGTTAGGTAACATTATGTGGCGTAGCTCGGCTACTATATGGACAATATAGGGCAATTAATTATTGTATTTATTTATACATTGATTTATTGATTTCATTGCTTATCCAATCACCATTAATTTGATATAACTATTCATTCATGAGTTATTTTTACTAATTTGCGTTATTATTGTATTAATTAATTCATACATCAATTTATCCTGTATTCATCCATTGTATTTCTAACCCGATATTCAATTGTGTAGTTATTTATTGATTTATTGGTTAATTGATTTCAAAATGTAATAGTATACATATTTATTTCTTTATCTTATTATCTGTGTACTATTCATTCGTATGTGTACTGAATTTATTCGTGAATTTATTGTAGTTTATATCTATGAATAGTATGACCTTCAAAGAGGGCAATATATGAGAAATTGTCGTACAGAGGGTAATCGTCCCTTTGCAACCCGCCCTCCCGCCCCTCCCCCATTTCCATAGCTACGTCACTGCTACGTTTATACGCCGTCAAGCGGTGAAATCCATGGGTCAAAATTGTACCCTTATCATTGCTTACGCTAAGGATTCCACGTAAATTATTGACTCAGTGGCGATTTACGCAAAACTAGACGGCAAACGAAAGACGTCAACACGCCCATTATGTGGCCTTTTTTCTCGCCTGGGTGGACGGTCTAAGTGCTTCTGCCTAAAGATTAATGTTTGCGTTTCTATAATTGTGCTCTTCTTTTTTGTAGGAGAGGCGAAACAGGAATAAAAAACATTGACCATTTGAAATGTGGATGATAGTAATAAGTAGGTCAAGAACAGCTAGCGCGAAGGAAACGGGTTTGTGGCAATGTAATAAGTAAGGGAGGGGGGGGGGGGAGCCTGGGGACAAGTGCCCCCCTCCCTCCCCCGTCGTGATCATGTCACTCCCTCTGTTCCCATGAATACTTCGGGTATTACGCATATTATGGTGATGGTGGTGATGCTGATGATGCTGATATTGATGATGATGATGATGATGATGATGATGATGATGACGAATATGATAATGGTGAAGATGAAGATGATGATGATGATGGGGATGATGATGATGATGATGATGATGATGATGATGATGATGATGATGATGATGATGATGATGATGCTGATGATGCTGATATTGATGATGATGATGATGATGATGACGAATATGATAATGATGAAGATGATGGGGATGATGGTGATGATGATAATGATGATGATGATGACGATAATGATGATGATGAAGATAATGGTGATGATGATTATGATGTATATGGTGATGATGATGATGATTGTGAAGACGAAAGTGCTGCTGCTGCTGCTGCTGATGATGATAATGATAACGATGATGATGATGGTGATAATGATGAGTATGGTGCTTATGTTGATAATGGTGAAGAAGAAACTGAACATGATGATGATGATGATGATGCTGACAATGCTGACGATGACGGGTATAGTGATGATTGCTTCTGTTGCTCTCTCTGGCATTTCATCTCGCATTTTGGCACATACTGCACCCCCCCCCCCCCCCCCCCACAAAAATAAGAAGATCTGTCGCTCTATAAGTGCCCCATCTCCTTCACATCTCTGGGTTAACCCTCAATACGCCAGTTTATAATGGGAGGCTATTTTAGCCTCATGGGTAAATTCGTTCCATGGGTAAAAAGACTCATAGGATCATAAATATTTAAAAACGTAAATGTCAGTAGGTTTTACAACATCATAATGATTATGCTGCATCAAATAGACTTTAAAAACAAGAACAAATTGATAAAGCAAGAAAATTTAAGTGAACGATATACAGGGTTGATAAGGGTAAAAAGAAACACCAAATAAAGAAACGAAATAACGACAGTCACGAGGAAAAGAAAACACAAAGAGAAAACGAGAATATATACAATCATGAATGAAGCGATATCTTCTTTCAGCAAATGTATTTTTGCATCAGAATATAATATACACAGAATCGTGTTTTATCCAATACATCTAAATGAGAAAACAATTAAATTAGAATAATATATAAATGTGACAATAACTGGTTTTATAATTACAAAGTAAATAAATGCAGTAGACCAACCATCTGCAGAGACCATTCGTAGATGGTGGCCTGAAAAGATTAAGAATAGATTTTAAAAACCAAACTTCAACACAAATTAAGAGAATAGTACCATTTTGGAGAAAACCAACAGTTTACACAGCAGACCAAGCCGCTACATAAACAGATTGCTCTTTCTATCGACGATTCTCTTTTTAAGACATCCTCAATAGCGATCGGTCGATATTATCGATTGCACCTTTTCTCCTGATCGAGGCCATACTATCGAGGTCATCTGTATTAATACGTACATTATCTGATAAGCTCAGTCTCTTTTATCTTTATCAATTACACTCCCTCGGCCTCTTTCTTCAGGTAAAAATCGTTCTCTCTCACAAACTCCTCGCCACTCACTCATACATGATGTACACCCCCCCCCCCTCTCGACCTTTCTCCCCTCTCTCCCCCTACCCCTTTGTATCTCTCTCCCCCCTCTTTTCTATTAATGTCAATCTCTCTATCTCTCTCTCTCCTTCTTTCCTTTCTGTTTGTGTATTCATGTACATAATGTTAAATCTATATAATGCCATCCCCCTCTCTCTATCTATCTCCCTCACCCTCCCTTATCTCGCTATATTCTGCTCTTCTACCATGTATATACACCTCTTCTAGTCATCTTCTCAGTATCTCAATATTCATTATTAATACTGCAGTCAAACCTGTGTTTAGTGACCACCTAGAAAATAACAAATGGCCAATGTAGACAGGTGATCTCTTTTTATAGACAGGTTGCTCAACGTTTCTCTTAGGTGGCTATTATCATACTATTATAGGCAGGACGGTTGGCAGAGGTGACCACTATTCTATTTAAACATATTATAATGAACAATACTGCAATGTGCATTTAGTAATGTCCTGAATTGAAGAGGAGATTGGGAGGGTGGAAGGGATGGGGGGGGGGGGGGGGGGGGGGGGGGGGAGTGTCGAGCTTACACCGTTTCTCCCGTATCGTATGGTTATGGAAACATTAATTGCGAGGATATAAACATCTCCGTTTCAACATCTCCGTTTCCCGCACCGAAATTACGAGACGGATGCAGGTATTATGCCGCCGAGAGATGGCGCACGTCACAATATTTTTAGCCTCTTCATCAACTATTTATTGTATTAAATAGTTGTGGGTGTCTGTTATCAAGACAAACTTTGTAAGAAATGTGTTAATACAATTAAACAACAAATACACCATGTAACCGCACACGAAAAACAACATCAACGCGCAAACTGGCTATTAAACAACAATAACTTTTAATAGTCACACTTGTTTGAATACGCGATCAAATACAATACTATGTTTGGCTTTTTGTTTGAAGGCACGAATATACGACAAAGTTCACACATCACTGACGAACTTGTAAATTGGGAGGAAGGACATCGGTATTCAAATAATGTTAACATTGCTATAAATGGGGTGTACGTGGCTAAGATAGAAACTTTGGATTGTCACAATAAAATAACCTACAACATGAAACTTTACCCGAATCTCGCGATCTCAAACCGAGTGAACAATTGTTATCTGACACAAATAATTGTGTTAGATTATATAATTGTATTTCAATATAACTATTTATTCGCGGGAAGTTTGTAACGAACATAACGTCTACGATTCAGCTAATAACGAGTAACTTAATTACGTATGATAATACAATACTCGTAAGAATCATTTAAAACATAACATACATTACTCATGCACCCTACTTAAAGGGGTAGTACAGTTTTGGTAAGGCTGAACTTTAATAACCAAACCTGGACAGTAACATTATAAACTAATAGTTATAACTCCACCATGCTCGAAATGTATACAAAATTACAAACGACTAAGTAAAAAGCCCGTAATCATTAAAAAAAAAAAGAGCCATTAAAACACAAGAGGGCGCTTTCTAAAAAGGCATTGGTTTCAACCATTTTCATACAAAATCATGCATGTGATGTTTTATTGAAATAATGATTAAATAGAGAGATCTTCAACAACTATTTAAAAAACGCTTTTGAAATAAAATTAAAAAAAAGTGCAAGCATTTTTTAAATTTTTTGAAAAAATCATCTAATTATTTGGGCCCCAAATAATTATAAGATCAGATATATTTATTGATATTTCAGCCGTTTCTGGGTCGATTTTGACCAAATGAAGTTTATTCTGCCATTAAAATTGCACGTTCTCTCAAATTCGACACACAGTTTTTCATTACCTCACAACAAAATTGTGATGTGCAGCGCCCTCTCTACCAAAACTAAACTACCCCTTTAAACACTAACATTTAAAAACTGGTAAAAACATGTATGCTGTAGACATCATACACTCTTCATGCTCTTACAGCGTAGGTGAAACAAGTATGCATAATATTGACACAAACTGTTACAAGATGAATGTCACATAAAGTCACATTATATAACCTAACTCTGCCTACCATGCCTACGGCCTATAGATAATATAAACATATAATTTGTTTTTTATTAGTAATATTATGATTTGTAAATGAAATAAATAAATGAAAGGAAATTAAATGAAATTAAATAATCGCGCATTGCGTCACATAATACCATGTAATGTATCTGAATGTCATAATAATTCAACATAATGTCAAGAACTATAGCACATAACGTCATGTCACCCACTGTCACACTTTTACACATAAGTACAGTCAAATAAGTATGCTCATATTTATATCACAATTTACGTCACATAATGTCACATGTTACCAATAACGCGTAATGTTACATAAATTAATTGGAACCATAGACTACTCTTTGCAGTATTGTGACATTTCCCATCTTACATTGCAAATATAACAAATATATAATAATCTTATTCGCAAATTTACTCTGCAAAATTACAAAGTAGGATGTGGTGTGGATAGATTGGTATAGAGCGCGCGGTTTCTAATCGTGAGACCCAGGCCTGGCGAATTCAAACTCTGCCCACCGCGTCTGTCATTTAGCAAGACAATTTATTGCTGCTCTCTACCCAGGTGTATGTATAAACGGGGACCCGGTAGGCGGGGAAAGCCTTGATGTGAATGATCTTCTCAATCCCCATGAACCGCTTGGAAGGAATGCTCCCAAAGGAGTTGTGTTGGTTTGTATGATCAGACTAGGGTAATAGTGAAGTGTAAAGTACTTATAGATAATAATTGTATCATAATATGCGCTATATAAATCGAAAAAATTAACTATTATGATTAAAAAGTAATTGATGCGTCTCCAATCCTTCGTTACTATACCAACACTTGGTATGGATTTTCATTATATCGTGAACCGGATTCTCCGTTATTAGGAATTTCCTGCCGCTTGTTACGATTGCACATGAAGTATTCGACTAGACGCATGAAACATTCTACAATTTACTGATACAGATCATATCTCACTAACTACATGTGTATATAGATAATGATACATATAACACTCTAAAAACATTGGATACTAATCTGAACCAATACACATACAATACTCTAATAAAAAACGGCACATACTTTTCATATACCGTAATGTAATTTTTTCGAATAATTGTGCAAAAATAAATGTCACATAGCATGTACATAAATGTTGTTACATAATGTAAAATCATGTTACGCTATCTGATTTCAAATACGAGTCATTGATTGGTTAACCTCAGTCATGTAATGTTAACATATTGTATTATATTACATGGAAGAACCGCGATATATCGATAGAAGACAATTTTCGTTTAGACCTATGGCAAGTAATGAAAGCGATGATATCGATTGCAGGTGTTATATTACATGCTGCAAGATATACGGTATAGTATTATGACGTCACAATGAGACAGAAATTATATTATGACGTCACAATGAATTGTCAACATATCACTTCGAGCTCAGAGAGGCTAAACGTGTACAGTATTTTACTTGTGTCATATAACATAACAGATGCTAACTTTGTTGTCGGAAAAAAACTTGGAATGTTCCCTCGGGATTTGAAATGCTATTTCGTGAAGACAATATTATGTCCCTTGACTTTCCCTTGACTTTCCCTGAAAAACATTTCAAGTTCCTCGGAGAGGAACATTCCGTTATATTCCCTCCATCACCAGTTAACATCTGTATAAAATTATCTTACATACAGTAAAATAAATTCATGTAATTGGCACTTGGTAATAACAGGCAATGGTGCAAATTTACATACTCATTTTTCGCAATATTACCTAAAATGTGTGCAACAGCGCTGTTTCATTTACCATTTCCTTTAGTATAGGCCCAAAGCAGCGTTTTAATTCAACTTTTACACCATGTTATATCTCAAACCCTTTGAAATGTCTTTGGAATGTTGTCATTTCCTTTAATCTCTTCAAGTTCACTCCATCTACACTTATTATGCGTTTCCTATCACATCACTTAATTTGCATGTACCATGTATGTGTACCGGATACTCCATGATTGTTTCACGGTGATTGAGCTGCGCAAATCAGACGCGTGACGTGGTGCGTGGATCTTCATGGTCTCGCGAACAACTTGCCGACATTTCGAACAGCGCCCTCGATCTCAATTTATATCCCGTGCAATCACTTCAATCTTTAAAGGGACTTAGTAACATTGTCAAAATCCTCAAAATCCAATTGGAATTCTAGCGGTTCCCTCATACCATAAAAGCAAGGGACAGGTTTCGGTTTTCCAAATTTCCATTTCGTTCAAAAGATATTTACGATTAAATGTTCGGATATGAAATTATCTACGGGACCTTTTCAGCCGTGTACAAAGTAAGCGCAATGAGTAATTATCACTTTGCATTTTCGCTCATTTCTCGGCCAAATAACATCCAATTCACTTGAACATTTCACACTTTTTTTTTTCTGGAATCAGATCACGCCAATATTTTGTATTAACCACGCATCACTTTTTGCACTTGTCAATAAAGTTACTAGATCCCTTTAATATGAATCTCCCGTCGTGCTGCCCATCCTGCGCACCCCTGCACAAACAAATTACTTGACAGCGAAACATGACAAATCCTGTGAAATCACTCATCAAAAGTAGTAGCTCACAATAATAGTATCCCGCAAACTGTATACATTTTCATGTAGGCTATTTTGATTCTCATATCGCTGTGTATAACATTGGAAACAATCTATATGTGTCTCATAGTTTATTAAATGCCACTTTCTGGCACGCTCTCTCATGCAAAAAAAAGACACAGTCTGTCATAATAATGCTGCCTTGTACATGTAGCGTCGTCATAATGTCACATAATGCCATTTAATGTCACGCGATATCAAATATGTCACACATTGTCATTGGAATTTGCAAATTTAAATCATATTTCGCGCTAACATGATTTAATACAAAGTTGGAATACTGCTTGGCACTGCAATGGTTTATCAATTATCTCAGACCTTAGAAGGGCACTTGATTCATATTTCCCATATCATTATTATTATTATTATTTTGCATCAGATTCGCAGTCGGCGTTGGGAATCGCTCGCCGTTTTGTCCGTTCTGCGCAACCGGAAGTACTTCGACTCTCGGCGGCTGCACTAGAGCTGCTTGATAAGTCCTTCCGTCGAGGTCAGGCCCCCGCTCTCCTTGTAACCACGGCAACCCGTCCTGCTGATTCACCGCAACACGCCGGTTCGCATTAGTTCTCACTGGATTCGCTTTATTATTGTTCCTGTCTCCCGCCATCTGTAGCTGGGACGGGTACATTCCCGGGGGATTCGGGTCGAGTCGGATGTTGTAGTAGAATTTAATCTGGGGATGAATATAAACGGATGAGATGAGAAAAGGAAAATATAATACAGACAAATGCAGTGAACTATGAATGTGTAAGATACATTTAACGTAGTTTCCGTCTGCCCATGCTGTCCCGAATTATTCCCGTGATTTGTTCTGAAAGGCTTGACATTTTCCACTTCAGGTTTACCGTATAGTCCATTCGTTTATATAAATGTGTTTTAGCTTTGAATTAAATACAAACGCACTTTGATATTTAACAATATTGTGAGGGAAAATATATTTTGATTTCATTAATTTTATTTATATTGACAAATAAATCTGGGCGCATTCATTTGTTTCAACTTACAGTTTATTTATAAGAAACGAACTAAAATGAACATGAACATTATTCCGACAGCCGTCATCACTTGATGTTGTAGTAGAATTTAAGCGGATAATATGGACAATATACAGAATTTGATTGTTTATATTATATTCCGGAAATAACATAATTTTGCCCGAATACGAGATATTTGCCCGAAAATGACGTATGACGTCAGATGGTCGAGACGATAAAAAAAGTGGACTCGAGACCGGTAAAAAGTGGACCCGAGACCAATAAAAAGTGGACCCGAGACTTACAAAATTTGACCTTTCTGATCTTAAATTCTGATCTTAAATGACATAACTTTGCTCGAATGTCATGTGTAATTTGCCCTAATTTGCCCGTATATGACATTTGCTTGAATATGACATGGTTTGCCCGAATGTGAGGTTCATTTTATCTCAAATATAGCAGTTTCCGAAACTCCAGGGGGGGGGGGGGGGGTGGGGGGGGGGGCAACCCCCGCCTCTTACGCCTATGAATTCAGTCACATTCAAGCAAAATTCACATTCACATCTCTCTTGTACCTTGTTGATTGGCTTGTGAAACAGAAGAATTCAATATTTTTTCTTCGAATGTCTCCCTTATAATGGAGACATGTTTGATGAAATTGAAAGCGTTCCATAAACGTTTTTTGATTGATGTCAACATCAGAGGCAGGAGGCGTCATACATAAATCTCACTTGTTAACAGAGTAAACACTGTTCTTTTGCTATAAATCTCTTCTTCACGGTTGGTTAGTTATTACGTTTTTTATAGACGCGTTCATTCAATTATAATTATTTACATCTGGGACCGCCCTTTATTAAATTGAATTGAATATATTTATTTACCAATTGAAAGAATCATATTATACGTACAATATTTTAACATTAAATGTACTCAATTGGTAAAAATGACTAGAAAGCATCATAATGGTAGTCAAACAAGCACTTCTAACAATCGTCACCATCCGAAGAGACGCTAGCGACCTAGGTTTTGAACCCGGCCGGGTGAATGCGTGCGGAGAAGCCACTAGTTCATCAAACCATACTATTGTAGTCTGCATTACAGCATGATCAAATATTATTTTCCTCTGAATCATCGCTCAATAGAGAGCACTCGCCATTTCTCACTTCCGACAACGGCAAATATGTGTATCAATGGTCTAGACCGGCTGACACAACGAGTTGTATCAGCTTAAATCTAATTTCAGATAACCTTTCAATTAACGATCTCACTAATTTCTTCAAATTGAAAACTGTATATCGCTTTGATTAAAGGGGAAGTTTCCCCAAGCACCAATTTGGATTGCATGAAAGGACAGCAAATTTAGAAACCCACCAGCGAAAGTTTGAGCAAAATGTAGATTGTTTTTAATTCTAAAGTTATGACTTGGCCAACTAAAATTATATGCCACCCTGACTCACTAATAGTTACCACTGGGTTAAAATCAGCGATGCCTCGGCAGAACAATATATCCACTGACTTTGTATATTGATTTTCACATACTATTGTTTGTTATTCTTCTTGGATATCGATAGGCCAGGTGAGCAAGTTCTACCGTAAATGCATGAACAAACAGTTATGCTCCAACATACCTGTTGTACAAAAGTACAAAAGTAGAGTGAATTCTGTGGAACTTCAGAGAGCCACTTAACAGGACAGCATACGAGTTTGTTAATCAAAACATTATTGATGTTGCCTGATCTAGATGAAGGGCGAGCTTCTTCACTCATTCCGTTGCAAGGTTGCAATCCTCTCAAACTCCACATTCAATACCATAGATAGTATTTTATTATCTATTACTTTATCGACTTACTAACCCTAACCATAACAATGGGTGATTTCAAGTATGGTGTTTAAGGCCGATGTTAGTGTTTATTACACACAAACACCAGTTTGATAAACACTAACACCAGCCCTAAACACCATACTTGAAATCACCCAATGTCATTGTTAAGCGCTTAGAGATGACTATCAATCATATTAGCACGGGCGTAGCGAGTATACGTAATACATATTCAACTGGGGGGGGGGGGGGATGAATGAATAGCTCATCCCCCCCCCCCCCCAGTTGAATGGGTATCAATGACATGTCTATTACGCCCGTGCATATTAGGCGGTATACAAATCGAGTATATTATTAGAATTATAATTATTAAATGGAATGGTAATAATTATAAGGGTTTGGGGTATTCAAAGTACCTTCTTTATCTCATCTTCGGCTGCAACACCCTTCTGCATTTCTGCGTTGCTTGGGCTAGCTGAAGTGCTAGAGTGTCCTTTTCTCTACTCAGCTCATTATGTATGTTGTCATGCCAACATCATCACAACTTCCCCATTACCATGGCCAAAATATGACCAACTTATCCAGTATTCATTAGACATGTACATTAAATTATGGTTATCAAGTAAAAGGAGTTTCGTGGAAATACCTTTCGGATCTTATCTTTGGTTGCATCGCTCCTCTGCCCCTCTAGCTGAAGAGCTAGAGTGTTATTATCTCTCTTCCACTCCTTATCATTGCTTAAGGCCTTACGTTGTCACGCCAACATCATCACGACTTCCCAAATACCATGCAAAAATATGATAAACTATTTAAGTAATCATTATATCAATACCTAAATAATGGTTAGAATTAAGTAAAAGGGGTTTCAAAGAAATACCTTCTGGACCGTATCTTCGTCTGCATCACGTATCTGTGTTGCTTAGCCTAGCTGAATAGCTAAACTAATAGAGTGTCCTTCTCTCTACTCAACTCCTTATGTTGTCATGCCAACATCATCACACATTCCCCATCACCGTAAAAATAAATTGTCGAACTATCACCGTAAATATACATTTCGGACCGCATCTTCGGCTGCATCACTTATCTGTGTTGCTTGGCCTATAGCTGAAGATCTGGAGTGTCCTTCTCTCTCTTCCGCTCCTCATGTTGTCATGCCAACGTCACCACAAATTCCCCATCACCATGGCTTATATCTGATAAACTATTCCAGTAATCATTATACCAATACAAAAATACTGGTTATAAAGTAAAATGGGTTTCGTGTAAATACCTTTCGGATCTCATCTTCGGCTGCATCGCCTCTTTGCGTTGCCTGGGCTAGCTGAATGCCCAGGGTGTCCTTCTCTCGCCTTAGCTCGTTCTGTTCCCATGTCAACCGTCTTACGACCTCCTCCATCTCGTCCGAGCGAGCTGTCATCTGGTGGAAACCAAGCTGTAAATAAAAAAAATAAAAAGTTTGGTAAAACTGAATTGTGTAGCTCATATCATGCAGTTTGAGGAAAAATGTAATTTTGCTGATTAGTTTTAATTTCAGACGAACATGATTTATCAGGGGACAAGCGCTACCATGTGCCGCGAAGCCACCAGTCATACGCATTACCCCCAACTCCTAGCGTAATGCGAAGTGAAAAGACTGATGCAGTTTTGTGCTTCACGTCTTAACTCACTTTAAACTCGAAACAAACTGTTTTATTTCGTCATTAATTATTTCATACTAAGCGAAATTGGTTCGTATCACCAGATCACTCCCTGAATTGTTTTCTTATACCTCGAAGGTTTGTCGTTATATCGTTGTCAACATTTTAACCAATCAACCAACCAACCAACCAACCAACCAACCAACCCACCAACCAACCAACCCACCAACCAACCAACTAACCAACCAACCAACCAATCTCACCATGCATTGTGACACTTCGGTCAAGGCATGATGTACCCGGTCATCCATCTCAGTCTTAGCCTTCCTCGCATTCTTAGCCGCCTTCTCGCACTCGGTCTTTGAGTCCGAGAACTTCTTCTGGACTAGATCCAGTCTCGTCGAGAGGTCCGACTTCTCTCCTTCCAGGGTCTTCACCTTCGCTTCAATTGTCTCCAACGACACCTCCAGTTCCACAACCTGAATTAACGAAAATATAGTCGTAGACAGTGCATAAACCAATCGCTACATCGTTATACAGTTTATACTTGCTTGAACAGAGTTGTAATCCGAGTTTTAAGAAAGAAGTTGGCATTTTATTCAGAAATGTGCTAACAATTATATCCGATCTTTATGATCCATTAATAAAATGAAGAACGTTCATGAACCTTTATGACCAATGTATGTACAAGTGTCTATACGATTCATACCACACTTTTCCCGTATGTACACACGGAATAATAAGCTCATAGATTTGATTCGTATGAGCTATGATAATAGTCAACCATGGCACTTTGTTAATGATTAGAAGTACCTTAGTTATTCGATTTTCCAGTGAGCGTTGGATGTTGAGTTGCTCCTTCGCCGTCGAGGAGTCGGTCAGGACGGACAGGAAGGACAAGGAGCACAGGGTGAGGGCGACGACGACGAGAAAGACGGCTAGGTGATTGACCAGCAGTCGGGCCATCATGCCCGACAACGACCTCAGGCTGGAGAGCTTGACGGTGCTCGAGTGCGAGATGGAATGTGGTGACGGGAAACTAGAAGCACCTCGACGAATCATGCCTTGTTAATCTGTTCCGTTCGTTTAAACACATTGCGCAAGTCTGGCATGATGATACCCAAATGCAACGTGATACAATTAGTTTAGGGAATGTTAATCCTTCATTATGGTTCCTTCGAATCGATTCACGGCGAGGCAGACACTGCGCACAACTCCCCAACGTTATCTCTGCACAATCAAAATATTATAAAACAACATAAATCATTCGTCATCAAAACAAAATGAATACATCGCAAACGGGATAAATACGCATTAAAGAGATAGTTGAGTTTTGGTCAAACTGAATTTTAGTAACCAAAACCTGCACCATAACATTACAAAATTATAGTTATAACTCCACCATGCTCAAAAGGCATGAAAGGTATACAGAATTACAAACGATTAAGTAAAAAGCCTTTAAAAAAAAAGAGCCGTTAAAACTCAAGAGGGCGCTCTATAAAAACTCATTGGTCTCAACCATTTTTCATATATTTGTCAATATTGTGCATGATTGTGATGTTTTGTTTAAATAATAATTAAATAGAAATATCATCAACAACTATTTAAAAACCTCTTTTGATTTTGTTTTAAAGTGTATAGTCATTTTAGGTAAAGAGTCAATATATCGTCTGGCTAGACGATATATAAATACGATATTTCGAAATCAAATTTTGCAACTATGAAAGCATTCGAAAGGGAATGATTCTCATTTCAAATGTTGTATTCAATGAACTTTCAAATGGAATTAAAAACAACCAAAAACCCTTAAAACTTTTTGTTCAAGAAGTACCAATACTCAAGTGTACCTTTAACTCAAATGTAATAACATAATATTTGTTTTAAGTAAATTGGTTAACCACAGTTATTCATCGAACAGAGAAAGGTTGGTATCTGCGCAAACTGGGCTTTGCTAAGGGATTACCAAAGATTAAACAAAATCACATGTTTATTATAATGGCAAAATTGTAATGCCTCCCAAGCCAGATTTTAAAAGCTGCAGAAGAGGAGAATGATAAGCGGGCATTTCAACAATCGGCCAACAATCTCAACAATCTCAACATACCTTATTTGTTTTAACCAGATCGACTAAATCACCTTTTCATAGTCACACCTATCCTTGAAACTTTTAACTTTGTTTTTACTTTCCACACGAAGTTTGGCGAAGGGTTTTGAAGAGAATGATTATAGCCAAAACTTAGTTGACCTCTTATTGGTTAATTCTACATCGTAAATACAGAGCGCATGCGCATTCACGAATATATAGAAGAGGGGGCTGGAGTGGGAGGGTGGGGTGGTGGCATATACCATGTATACGACGCACATTTGTATTTATTTATTATCATTGAAAAGTACGCCTACTCGACCAAACAATGATTGATTATGTAATTTTCGTCACCACCCGTAGGATAATAACATTTTTATTTTAATTCAAGGGTGTGAGAAGATACAATCTCCAGGATATACCACCGTCTGCATACGTCAATAATGCATGTAACCCCGTTTAAAATCTGTGTCACTTTCGACAGGGAATTTCCCTACTTTCTTTCTGTGATTTTCATTCTGGATGATCAAGTTGTCTTACTGACGTTTCAATCTGAAAATTTCCATTTATTTCACATTAAAACAAAAGAAAACATAACGGAATTGTAAAATCGGTAAATTAGTCGCTGGCGGGAATTTGTGGTGAATGTACAGTAGTATGTCATTTTGATAAGGCAACAATTTGATTACAACCGTCAACATGTAGCTACATATTATCACACGTTAACATTAAGGTGATACGATTAGAATTAGGCCCACATAATATAAATGCGTCGGTTTTATAGATGATACAACTAAGTTTGACAAAAACTTTCTGCAACGCGGCCCCGGCCTGGTAATACATGTACAAGTATAATTTTGACAAAACTTATCGAGCTATGATTATATCTGTGATTGTGTGTGAATGAAAACGTTCCATGCATAATTAGCGCACATCCGAAACATGTGTTATGTATAATCTCGATTTTCATTTTCGCACCTATACCCTGCCAAAACTTATCCGGTTTGCCATGACTTTTTATACATGTTATACGGACTATGTTCGAGCTCAGCCAAGTACAGCTTGCGCATGACAACAAATATAATAAAGATGCCTCGTACTTTTAAATCTTACGTTGTGGTTAAACTTGTTTCAACAGTGACGTCGCTCCGACAATCGATGACGATAAATTGAATATAACTATGAGCTTACATGTCTACTTATCTAGTATTATATAATAATAGCTGTGTATTGCATTAATGCATCGTCACTATAAGTATGTTGTTCTCTGAAGCTACACATTTGGTACACGATCCATTTGTTAAAATTATTATGTTCGAAACGTGACATTAATTATTGCAAAATAATATGTAGCGAAAATGCATGCATGCGCACGTACAAAAACATCTAATTACCTATAATTCATTAATTAATACAAATAATCTACGTATGCTACTATTGGCCAATTAGCATAGTACGTGTACTTACCATCATACCTAAACTTTGGAACAATTGAATTACTAGTTAATTCATCTCTCCCCGTGTCGCTATGCTATACTTCAATCTCTATGATCACTTTGCTTTCACGTCACGTATGTTGTGCGGGATGACATTGTTTTGCCAAACACCATGAACACGATTAAATGCTCAGGAAATGTATCACTGTGTGCGTTTCATGGCCAATGAAGTTATAACAAGCAAAGAACATTGCCCGATGCATGGATATCTTGAATATTATCACACGATTCAGCAAGGCTGCACCCACTCTTTGACTACTACAGCGTAGAATATAGTCACCCACAGCACAAGTCCGTAATGACATATAAAAGTCTAGATATGCGATATCACCGAATATAACAGTTAGGCTGGGGTGTATAACGCTGCAATAATACTATTGAGAGTCTCGCATTAGATAGCTAGATAGACAGATAAACTGTGATCTTATCGCGGAATTGTGCAGTATAGTGAATTCAGAATGACATTTGAGAGGAGCAAATCCTTGGCAACTGAACATTTTCCAGCAGTAAAAAGAAAAAAGGTTATACACGTATTAAAATGTTTCTCCATTCTTGACAGAGTGCCAATGGAATCAACGCTACTGTCCAAATCTAAACAGGGGATTGGGAGGGGACTCTAGACAGAATAAGGGGGAGATTATTTGAAACCTTTTTACTCGCGGGTTTCATGCAAACAAATCACTATGATCAGATAGTTGTCATGATTATGGCCATGTTCATGTAGGGGAAAGTTCATTCTCACAATAATGATTGACGAGGAAGATCAAATGGACACAATACTAATTGAAACATAGATTATGTTTCAATTATTATCTGTTAGTTATGCGATCCTTCTCATCATCTGAGATTAGTATCACTCACACAGAGTGGAAACAACGCGTCACATTAATCCTTTGGCTTTATACGGGAACATGATATTGCATGTGTAATGTCAATTGGATTCATGTACGCCATCCCCCGCCATCTCGTAAGCAACATGTTAAAGGTAGTGTTAAGTATTGGTATTTCCCGAAGTGCCCCCGATATTTTTTTGTGAGATAATGAAAAACTGATTGTCAAATTCGAAAGAACATACAATTTCAATGACAGAATAAACTTTATTTGATCAAAATCGGTCCAGAAATGGCTGAAATATCCATAAATATATTTTTATTCAAAATGTTCTCCACCGGCAATCACCGGGCGATATTTAGACTTTTTAGAAAAATTTCAAAAAATGCTCGAAGACTACTTTGAAAAAAAAATCAGAATAGGTTTTTAAAAAGTCGTTGATGATATCTCTATTGAATCATTATTTTAACAAATATTAAATGCACAATTTTGTATGAAAAAAGGCTAAAACCAATGATTTTTTTCAAATAGTGCCCTCTTGAGTTGTAACGGCTCTTTTTGAATGATAACAGGTGTTTTACTTAGTCGTTTGTAATTGTGTATACTTTTCGAGCATGGTGAAGTTATAACTATTATTTTGTACCGTAATGGTGCAGGTTTTGGTTACTAAAGTTAAGTTTGACCAATACTCAACTATCCCTTTAAAGGGATTTAGTATAAACATTGCCAAATCCACCAAATTTCATTAGAAATCTAGGGGTTCCCTCATACCTTGTTGTAATAGTTCGTATTGCCATTATAAACATGGAACATGTTTTGGTTTTTCGAATTTCCCTTTCGTTAGAAATATATTTATGATTTAGGTGTTCGGATTTTGAACTATCCACTGGATAGTCATAACTGTGTACCACGTCATTGCAATGAGTTAGCAAATATCACTTTGCATGTTCGCTCATTACTCCGCCATATATATCATCCATTTCACATGAACTTCTCACATAATACTCAGAGTACATATCAGATCACAAAACTGCACACTAAACCATTCACCACTTTTTGTATATACATGCCAACAGAGTTACTTGATGATTTTAATAGCTAGACTTTACACTACACGATGTAAGTCTAATACATAAATATATAACCCGTTATGTCCCAATTTAGATATAATTGGATGCCCGCCACGAACTGAACCCGTACACAAAGTCTTAAATTAACATTGGGTTAAAAATGTTATCATGAGATAAATCGCGTGGTAATGCATGTCTTTTGTTCATTAACTGTATATAAATGTAACCCGTGGACTATTAATTGAGAGTTGTCAACTGTGTATACAATTTAAATTCACGAAATCAATAGTATTAGCCTTCTGTTAATTTTAAACCCACAGCGTATATAACTCGAGCTATTTGGTTATTATACAGCAACTCCAGCTCCTCTGATCTGTATGTAACGTGCATTATCTGATGATGGTTTGGATATATACTATCAAGTTTGAACCAGTGACCTAGCTAACTGGCCCGGATGTTGATATAAATACAGCATCAATGTGAATGTGTCTGGCAACAAGTGAAACTCACTGCCAAGGTAATTAATTGAGCACAGCCTTTGCATTGCAATGCTGTTCGTTTTATTAAGTGTGTTCCTTTGCTTTTAAATACTCAAAATAAGCAAAATTTTCCATTAAACAAAATAATGGATTTTCACATTTTCTTTCAACTTGTAATTGAAGATCACCCAAGTGCGATTTTATCCAGATAAATTCAATGGCGGGGGTGGGGGTGGGGTGGGGTGGGGTGGCATTCCACTGCGATATAACGCCTGTAAAATAAGAATTAACAAGCATAATTTACACAATCTGGCACTTTTGGTTAATTCTTGTCACTTGTCTTGATAAACATTGCCCTGAAACGCCGAGTTAATGTTAGTTTAAGTAAGACAAGTGGCAGTCTGTAAAGGAGATACCCATTATTTATATTTTGGCTAGTATATATGGCAGCTTATCTTCAATTTTCAAATCTGTCACACATCATTTGTATAGTGTCACACGTTTTCATAGTTAAACTCGTGTATTTTAGACACATCCTAACGAGGGTAACAGATCTTTATATTTGGCGAGTAGAATAAACTGACAGTTTCTAATGTGCCCGATATTATTGTGATCGTGCGTCACACAGCTCGAATCCGGTCGGGACGATCATATCCTTTAATTATATTTTAGCAAAAAATATATAGCCTACAATAGGAAATCTGCCCAACAGTATTGAGATATAGTGTCATACAGTATCTTAAGCTAAACACGTGGGTATTCAATCTCACTCTGCTAAAGTAAAAGGAATAACAATAATTCTTCATAATATTATCTTTAGCAAGTTACCGACAAGTTCAACATTAATGTGTGCACTATGATTGTGATCATGACTGTCACTCAGCGATAGTCTTAAATCCAGACGAGACGATCTATTTCCCTCCATGACATAATGCTACAGTGTTCAATATCCACTGAAACCGTAGGGATTGTGTAACTAATTTCAGTACTCCGGCTTTATATTAACGCTTTGCCTGCGAAGAGACGAATACTTGAGTAGTTAACTACACTGGAGTTGTATGTCTACAGGAGAACGGGTTACCTAAGGGTGGAAGTAGGGTACGGCCGGGGGTTCAACACTAGCGGAAATACCGTGTCGGGGCGAATATCACTGAAAACAATAAAGAGAGAGAGAGAGAGAAGGAGATAGTTAAAGGGCCGGTCATACTTACGGTAGTGGGCGTAGTGATCCGTTGGGTAATTAAATGTGGGTCAGACGTGGTGTAAGTACGTTAAACTAGGTTAAACTAAGTTGAACAACGTAGGACTACGTTGAATTACGTTAAGGTACGGTGGTTGGCCACGGAAAGGTACGGGTAAGTACGTTTAAGTACATTAAACTACGCTAGACTACGCTAATGTGGGTACAGCTTTCTCACGGACAGGTACGGAGTGGTACGTCTGACTACGCTTGAGTACGAGAGACTGCGGTAGCCACTACGCTGGACTACGCTAAAGAACGTCAAACTACGGTAAATAGCAACCCCGCACGGACTATAACAGCCAGCCGGTGGTGTGGTACGGCCATTGTGCGCTTGTTTTTTCAAACATAGCAGTTCTGTGAAATTTGTCTATATTTTTGCTCAAACATGTCTGGATCAAGACTGTCGATGCTGGTTTTGTACATGGTAAAGTACGTTAGAGTACGCTAGAGTACATTTAAGTACGTAACGAAGTACGTTAGACTATGCTAGACTTCGTTATACTACGCTAGACTACGTTAAACTTCGGTTTAGTACGTTATTACTACAGATGCTTTTAACGTACCGCTCTTTTGAACATGTTCACAAATTAAATCGAAGATCACGGCTCTCCCGAGTTAATACCAAGTTAGCATCACGGACAACTACGGTACGATACGGATGCTAGTACGTTCAACTACCTTTAACTTTGTTCAACTACGATCAACAACGTTAGCCACCACTACGTTCAACTACGTTCACTACCGCAAGTATGACCGGCCCTTAAGAGGGGGAAGGGGGAACGGAAGCTGGGCATGGATCGAGGGAGGGGAAGGAGAGGAGGGCGGGGAGGGGCGAGGCGGCATGGTAAAGGTTTAGAAGAGAAATAGGGAGGGTGGGGATATTTATAAATCGAGTCCCCGTTTGGCTGTACAATTGGAATATATTATGTAATTGTATTTCCACATTCAGCTCCACACACTGAAAATGTATTAATCCGTTGAGGACTGCCATTGGAACTGAAACAACAAAATACTAAGTATAACAGTATTATGTGGCGTATAGAAAATACATCAGCTTTAATATACTCAACATACTAGAAAAGTCGGGGCCGCTATTACATAGCCTCCAATTAAGCTTTCCCCTCAAACATGTCAAATAGACCAGTGAAGTCGACTTCAACAAAACCCTGACGAAGGTGGTCAGGAGGCGGAAGGGGCTATTGATTGTGAACATGGTGAATCCCTAGAGATGTACAACTCGTATAACGAGTTCCGGCCGTGATTGCCATGACATACAGTGACGGAAACCCGGTGTCTCATTGATGATGCCCCCATCCCCCCCCCCCCCCCCCTTCCGCAACATGATAAATCTTCTCCACAGATGCACTGCAAAGACAGTGATGTCATCTTTTACTCGATAAATTGTTCTCGTCTATATGCTTGCGAGAAAATATTTGGTTTTAGATGCCCTATAGAGTGGTGAAGTGTGATGTCATAAATGATGTCATAAACATTTTTTTTAGAATTTTCAAATTTGGACTTCATTTTCAGAAAGAGCATAACAAATAATGTCCAAATACCGAAAATCAAAGGAATAGGTTACGTATTGGCTGAGATATGCCCATCCGAATGATTTTTTTGTCAATGGGCAATCTGTGTTATAGTGCACTGGTTCCTAAAATTAGGAACCAGTGCACTATAACACTGATTGCCTATTAAAGTAAAATTCATTCAGATGGGCATATCTCAGCCAATACGTAACCTATTCCTTTAAATTTCGGTATTTAGACATTATTTGTTATGCTCTTTCTGAAAATTAAGTCCAAATTTGAAAATTCCAAAAAAGTGTTTTTATGACGACATGGCTTCTGTACTCTGTAGATCAATCTATGATTGTTTACTTTCAAACGAATGTTTTAAGAGTCATAGATTACATTATCCGCCATCTTAGTTTAAAGGGATAGTTGGGTTTTGGTCAACATGGCCAAACTGAATTTTAGTAACCCAAACCTGCACCATT
>JBAMJV010001106.1:80000-153319 GCA_037951105.1 Echinarachnius parma | reverse complement strand
GTATTTACTCCAAGAGGTGTTTGCCTGGAATTTCCCGGATAGTTGTTGTCCAGGTGGTAGCCTACATTTGGTCCGGGAGTAGCCTTCCTGTAGGAAATACCATTGTGCAGGGGATAACTGAGCTGGGGATATACATATTATGTGGATGGCAATTAGCCGGGTTAGTTTTTCATGCGTATATATCAATCATCATGATAAAATGTAATAGATTTATAGAAATAACATATATTACTTGTACCGATTCCCATGGTCAGATTGTGAAGTAGATACACGGTAGGTTTGAAGTAGCACCCTGAAAGGTTGTAGTCTCCCAGGTCTGCAAGCCCAAGACAGAATTAAAAAAAACAGTGACAATCGTGTCGGAATTATACTAGCGATATATTCATTTCTGGATCATTTAATAGCGCTAATAAAATCTTAAAGATTTATACACGATTCTGTGGTTTATAGCCTTCGTCGAATATCCATGCACAGCATTATTATTCCAGTAAATAAGGTGCACTTTTTACTCCCTTGGGAGCATTTCGTTCTAGCTTCTTGATGCTGACTTACCCACGTAGCGCTTGGGCTAGGGAGGGCAGCCGCAAGTTGATCCGCTGCGATCGTGGCGGGCGACACCCCGAGTCCCACATGTCCGTGGTAGTTAGGACTCGCAAAATGGGTCATCTATAAATGAGAAAAATGATATACACTTAATTCTTCTAATTCAAAGAATTGTTAAAGACAACAACAGCAATAACAACAGCAGCAACAACAACAGTAACAACAACAACAACAACAACATGTTAAATCGGCCTTGACTGATCGGGCCCGACTCTATAGCCTGACTGAAAATCAGTCGGATCGAGTCGGGTCGGGTCGAGTGGGCTCTGTGTGCGTTTAGCTTAGTTTTATAGTCTCATACTAAACAATTCTTATTGCATGAAGATGCTAATTCGTTTACTATAAATCGAACCATCGTCGAATTTGTTTTCAATAGTTTCATTTTAACTTGTCTCAAGCCAATTTATCGATATAAATGTTACAAAGAAAGATAATAGATATAACATATCAACACTGAATAAACGCTGTTTTCGGGACCTTACATGCAGGCTAAGCTGGTTGAATTTACTGGAAGTAGATGACAAAACATGATAAAAATGTGATATTTATCAGCATGTCCCATTTTAAAATGTGTTTTCTTTTCATAGGTTCTTAGGAAAGGTAAACAAAACTATTCTTCAAAACTAACCAAATACAAAACGATACCTTTGCCTTGGTTTCAGACTAGTCAAATCCAAGTGACAATGTGTAACACAGTCAACTCAGAGGACGCTATTCACAAAATACTCTGTGAGACTTAAGATTAGTGACGCATTTATGGCCCCGTTGCAGAAAGAATTGCAATCGATTGTAAAGTTGCAATTATTATTGTAAGTCAGATTATGTGACTAAATGCGCAAATCTGATTGGTTCAAATGCGTATATTTTCTAACTTGCAATGACTTAATTGCAACTTTACAATCGGTTTGCAAGTCCTTCAACAATTGGGCCCAAGTCAAAGACCCTAATTTCAGGATTAATGGTGTTTTCTCCTTCCTCCTTCTCCGTCAGTCGCGCGAAGATAAGGCAGTTCCTCCTCGTGTACGAGTCATCGATGTCGGCCTTCAGTTCATTCACCTCTCTTTCCAGCTTTTTGATCTCGTCATGTTGGGCTTCGGCGCCGTAGACCCGTAGTCAATCGATCGGTTGACTTCTTCGCAGAGTGTGTCGTGGATTTCGTTCATCAGTTTAGCCTTGATTGCCTTCACGAACTTAGTAATGAAGTTGTTGTCGGCTAGGAGAGTGTTTATTACAGCCTCAGTGGCGGAGTTTAAGTCTCTGTCCTCGAGATCGGACCCTTCGTCGTTGCTTTCTGCAGCCGCTGTTTCGTCTCGTTTACTGGTGGTTTTCTTCCGGGGACCGTCGCGACGGGCTTGGCCTTGGTTTTTAATGATAACTTACAAGTTTAAGTTACTAAAATTATGTTTGACCATGCAGAACTGTACTATCCTTTAAACCTTTAAAATGCCAGTGCATACTGTAACTCTATAATTAAACACAACATAATGCATCATTGCTAATTATCTGCATATTCGGCATGTTTCAGGCCACCCCGAAGAGAAATTAAACCAACATATTTCGACATGGTAATGGAGATGTGACTATGTAAACCAAAACCAAATCGCTGCAAACGGGTTGATTACGATGAATCACTAATAAGTATATTGATAGAAACGAACTCACCCCCGGAAAGATAAGCCGTTTGACATCATCCAAGACGTCGCCCCACGGCTCGGCCTTGTCCGGGGCTTCGAGCGGCAACTGGTCAAGAAGAAAACCCGGCTCCTTGGTGGTCATCGGCGGATAGCTCTCCAGGTCCTTCCAATATTCGGCCACCGTCTCACCAATATCCTGTGAAAACGTTTTCACGTCGTCGACGCTACCCATGATGATGTTCAAGAGAAAGCACACACCCGTCACAAGAAAAGTCTCGATAGCTGTGAGCGAATTTCAGAGTTAAGAATCGTTAAATACCTGTTTGAAAACCAAGTGCACTACCAGGTTAAAAGGGTAGTGAGGATCATTAAATAATAATAATAATAATAATTGCATTTATAAGGCGCTTATAATGCCTCGGTCACACCTTTGCGTATGTTGCTGCGTATTGCTGCGCTAGGCGGGGTATATCAATACGCAGCCTTACCCAGCAATACGCAGCGATTTTGAAGTTAGCAGTCACACTATTGCGTATGTAGCTCGTCCGCGCTCGTATAGAGACTGCGTACGGTTGCCTATGGTTGCCTATGGTCCCGCTTTAGCTCGCTGTTGCTCAAAGCAGTACGATTCAATACGCAGTGTGCTCGCCACATTGCGTATGGAACTCGTTCTTTGCTCGCTTGCCGCTCGCTAGCCGCTCGCACCAGTTGGTATCGTTTATCGTTGCGTCTCACTGCGTATTCGCTCGCTTTAGCTCGACTGCCGTTCGTACTGTTGCGTGCCAGCTCGCTCTGAAGCGTACCAGCTCGCTCGGGCTGCGGCGGTAGATAAAAACTGGTCATTTTGCGGCCCGTCTTTTTTTGCAAATCGTCCTGCTAGGCAGCCAATCGTAGTGCTAGCGAGCTAAAGCGAGCGGGAACCAGCGAGAGCGAGCTAAATCGAATGGCGCACGAGCTAGACTCGCAGCATAGCGAGTGGCACACGAGCGAGACTCGCAGCAAAGCGAGTGGCGATCGCAGTGATTCGTGTTGCTAGGAGCGGTGTGCGAGCAACAGCGCAGCAATACGCGCAATCATGCGAACGACAACGAGCTACAGCGAGGTAAATCGTATGGGAAACGCAGCTATACGCAGTGACACGCGCTCTACAAAAATGAGGTGCGAATGATTGCGTATACCTGCGCTAGGTCACTCGCTGTCGCTCGCTGTTGCTCGCATTCACTGGTTGTCACTCGCTCCCGCTCGTATGCAATTTGACCTTGCGTTTGCTTGCGAGAGTTTAGAAAATTTTAAAACTAGCGAGCGACATACGCAGGCCCCTGCGCTAGTCTGCGTATTGAGTACGTAGTGAGCTCGCATCATTGCGCTTTATTGGGTGTGTCTGCGTATGTATGCGTTCGAGCAATACGCAGCAATACGCAAGCCCAATACGCAAAGGTGTGACCGAGGCATTAGAGACTGAGGACGGCATACTGGCTAGTGGCGTACGTCGTGGTATTAGTTAGGGGGTGGGGGTATCGATAGTTGTTGGTAAACGTAGGCGTGACGTAGTAATGGTCAATACTTTTGTTGTTGTTTTTGTTTGTCTTTATATTTGGTTAGCGTTGAAAACGTTTGGTCGAGACGGGGCGTACGGACGTTAAAGCGGTTTGGGGGCTAACGCCCCCTTACCCCCTTAAATAATGGCGGCTACATAGTCGTGAGGTGATTGAAACGCGACGGCCACCTTACATTAATGCGGGTACCAGCATGTCTACTTTACGGACGTTGGATAATGGAGTGGTCACACGATACTTGCGACGACCTGCAACAGCTTGCGATTGGTCACGTGCACATATGAAAGGCGGATTTTGCCAAAGTCTGTAATACATCACCGCCCTGTACAAACTCACTGCAGATGTACAATATAAACACTCACAAAATGTTCCGCAATTCAAGGATGAGCGTTAATATCTCTCTGCTCTTATATTGATATGGTCTTGATGCACAAATTACTACTATTACTACTACCACTACTACTACTACTACTTCTACTACTACTACTACTACTACTAATAATAATAATTATAATAGTAATATTGTTAATTATAATAATAATATTATTTAATAATAATTAATAATAATAGTAGTTCGTATTATATAACGCCTATAATAGCCTCTAAGCGTCACACCCGCATTGTACACATCCTCTACTCCCTGAGGAGCATGCTAGCGGTGGGTACCCTATTGGTGCACCAAGCTTATATGAAATTAGCCTGAGTATGGAGCCATAGCAAAGACAAATGTTGCAAATTATAAACATAGGACGTGGTGCAAGCTTTTGGCTCTTAATTAGCTCATACAAAGACCTCCAATAGGCCAAATATAAATTACCGCGGTAAACAAGGTAGAAAAACAACAAAAATAATAACTGTGGGACATGAAAGAGAATCGTGGGGGATTCGGTTACGATCGGTTACGGTGGGCCCCAAGAGCGCAAGAGCCGAGACCCCCCCCCCCCCCCACCCCCCCCCTCCCCCCCCCCCCCCCCCCCTCCCATTCGATCGTTGTCATGTGGATGCCAATCCCAATAATGATAATACAAATCTGTCGGTTGAACACCTCCCTTTCATTATTGGTAAGGGTATGTAATGAGAATAAATAACTTTTGATGAAAAGCAGAAATATCTAGAGGCTTGCCTGGAGTATTCAGGATAAATCATAGAGTAACTATAATCATTGTCTACCAAACCATGCATCGTTGCCATGGATGCGATTTCAATAGGTCACCGCATGCGACGAGACTTGCCTGAAGTATTCAGGATTAAGTATTGTCTACCAAACCATGAATATTTGCCATGGATGCAATTTCAATAGGTCAATAGGGTGAGATGAAGCCACCGCAATAACCGCAATCACCTTGCTCTTTCTCTCTCTCTTCTATTGTTTTGATCGCAACGGATTTTGAACCGACTTTTTGATGTTCAAAAACCTTGCGACAAGACTTGCGACGGGAACCTGCCGTCGCAAGAGAACACACGGCGCATGCGTTCCTCGTGACCAGTCGTGCTATTGTTCGATCGACAACCCAAAACCAGGCTTATGATGCTTATTAAGCACGGTAAATAACATGTTAGGTTAACTTTAGCCTAAATGTAATACATACAACCTATTTATGGCTATAATGGGAATAATACCGAATTTATTGCGATATTTGCATTCTGATGTAACGTCTAGTTATTTCGAACATGATCGGCCCTTCATAATTTCTATTGTCTTGTTGCAGGCTGTTGCAAGTCGTCGCAAGTCTCGTGTGCCCACTCCATTAGGATCTAGTTAATAAATGGGTAACGGCAAGAGAGCTTAACACATACATACACACACACACACACGCACACGCACACACACACACACACACACACACACACACACACCGGCACTACACGTACTCATACACAGGCAATATTGAATAAGAACGAATGGAAGCAAATATTTTTTGTGTATTTCGCGTTGTTGTTCTGTAGATCTGCATACATCAACTTTACATCAGCTATAGGTTCACCGGAAACATAAACATGTATACTTATGATATTGAATCAAAGATAAGATGAACGCACACATGTTTTGTGTCACGCATTAAGCCCTCTGCAGACAGAGCCGACTCGACCCGATTCGACTGGTTTTCATTCCGATCGGCTCAGTTTTCAGTGCCTCGCGACACACATTTTGCCAGTCGAGAGACAGTCGGATGCCAGTTGGGGCCGATTCAACACGATAAATCTGCTCCGACCGACCGGGCCCAACTGTAGCCTGATTGAAACCAGTCGGATCGGGTCGAGTCGGCTCTGTCTGCGCCGGGCTCTAGACCTACTCGCTGTCGAAATGTAAGTTGTAAGTATTAGGGGAAAACAAATATTCACAAAGTTTACTCTTATTTGTAATGCATTACTTTCGTATATATATTAGACACTTGGTCTCTAAAATGTTGTTGTTTTTGTGTATGCATTACGTATATATCACCACATATAATAATTCAAACCACATTTTATGTAAAGCACAGTGCTGATTATTTGAATGGGTGACTTGGGTATATGTATCACGTTGTGTAATCCATAGAGTGGTGTGACGTCAAAATGTGAAGTTATACATTCTAAAAAATAGATTTTATGACGTCATAGCTTATGTACTCTATATTTTGTGGTAAAACTGCGCCACAGATGACATCATGGGCAGGTTGGGACATGTTCCTGTAAATCTAATTGGGCAATATTCTCAGACAGTCCGAGTATGCAATATAATATATAATTGCAGTTGACGCATTATTACCACGGTGTCTTGCTCTTATGTATCGTAGAGGGCGTACTAATTTTCTTCAATATACGATTCTGTATACTTTCTAAGTGCATGGAGTGTTTAACTACTACTTTCGCCTTCGCGGCTATCTTCATCTTCGTCTTCGGGTTGATGAAACAATGCGTCGAATTTTTGCTGATGTTTGAAGATCACTCTGCTGATTGCTTTGTCCGTATCCACGGCTTTATCTATTTTTTCTTCTATATCTGCCATCACTTCCTCGTGAGTATCGTCATCTTTCAGATGGAAATGGCTGACCAAGAAGTTCCTGTAAAGGCTGAAAAAGCATCTCTTAACTGCCCACATGGTCTTCTCAGTAGCCTTTGCCCTTGCACTCTCATTGCTCATACCTGCGTGTATGTACTTTTCATATTTCTCTGTCCAGGTATCATTCGTCGTTTCTCTGGCCTCGCTCAACCACTCTTGAAAAGCAGTATTGTCTTCTAAATCTGAACTGGTTTCAGCCTCGTCTTCCTCACTTTCCGACTCCGAATCATCCTCTCCAGAATGGTCGCTGTCACCATCTGACGGATCGGGCTCAGCTTCCTCCTCCTCTTCAGAATGGTCACCATCATCACCCGATGGTTCGGTCTCAGTTTCTTCCTTGTCGGAATAGTGAAACATTTTACGTTTCTTATTCCGTGGATGATGAGACATTTCGTAATCGTCACTATCGCGACTGTCTGTATCATTCATCGTAGACTCCTCTTCTGCGTGGACGATTCCTTCGTGTCTTTTCAAGTTATATCTTCGACTATATGTTTTGTGACACAGGCGACAGGAATGGGTTTTTCTAGCTTGGTTGATATTCATGTTGAACCTTCGAGCGTTTACCAGTCAATGACAAATGCTACATCTAACGACTCTTTTTATGCTCATGAGCAGTTGCTCAGCTACTCAGTTGCTCAACTGCTCAGCTGCTCAGTCGCAAGGCCATACTTCACCGCTTCACTCTGACCTACATTACGATTGAGCAACTGAGTAGATTACTCAGTTGCTCAGCTACTCAGTTGCTCAGCTGCTCAGTCGCAAGGTCATACTTCACCGCTTCACCCTGACCTATATTACGATTGAGCAACTGAGTAGATTACTCAGTTGCTCAGCTACTCGGTTGCTCAGCTGCTCAGTTGCAAGGCCATATTTCACCGCTTCACCCTGACCTATATTACGATTGAGCAACTGAGTAGATATATGACTATTCATGAGCAGCATATATGAATGTTTTTGTACGTGGGCCATGATGTAATTGGAGAGAGGAAGATGAACGGAGGGGTCTGGTAGAAGAGGAGGAACGAAGGGAGACTAGGTCTTGAAGATATATGGGGGCAAGATTATGTGTGATTTTATATGTGAGAAGTAGGATATTGAAAGTAATGCGGGAATGGACCGGTAGCCAATGAAGTGAGCGGAGAACAGGGGATATAATATGGTCATGTTTCCTTCTAAGGGTGACTAATCTAGCGGCTGAATTTTGGATACGTTGGAGGGGGGATATATGAGAAAGAGGGAGGCCAGCGAGGAGGGAGTTGCAGTAGTCCAGATGAGAGGAGACGAAGGCGTGGACGAGTCGCTCAGCGGATGATTGGTCAAGCAGACGCCTGATCTTCCCTATTTTGAAAATACCCCAAGATGCAGATTTGCAGATGTTTCTGATATGGTGTTTAAGAGTTAAGTGTTTGTCCAAAGAAAAGCCAAGGTCTCTAACACATTCAGAAGTCTTTATTACTCCATCCTGAGTGGTTAAACCTGCTAGAGGATCTGTAGTCCTGAACTTGTGATGAAAAAAGGATGAGCTCAGACTTGTCTTCGTTCAGACGGAGTCTGTTGGTAGTGGACCAGGCTTTGACGTCCATGAGACATTCTCTCAGTGAGTTAACAGCAGCAACCCTATCGCCAGGTGACATAGTTATGTAAATGTGGGTGTCATCGGCGTACATAGAGTAGTTGACACCACGATGATTCTTGCGAGAGGACCCGTATAGAGGAGAAAAAGCAGGGGGCCGGCAACTGACCCTTGCGGAACTCCACAGCTCAGAGAACTAGGAGTTGAACAGGTCCCATTGATTATAATAATTGTTATGTAACTGCTGAATTGAATAACAGGTTAATCACGGGTACTCTGAATGACAGAGTGTATATGAAAAGTAGACTGGCGTCTATGGCGCGCCATTTGCCCAACACTGTTTATCACTTGATAAACAGAGTTTATCGCGATAAACTCTGTTTATCAAGTAATAAACAGTGTTTATCAAGTGATAAACAGTGTTTATCGACCGATAAACACTGTTATCAGTGATAAACAGTGTTTATCGGCGATAAACACTGTTTATCGGACTTATTGGGCAAATGGCGCGCCATAGGCGTCCGCCAACAACATGAACAAGAAATGTGATTTACATTGCCTTTTTTTTTTTAAACCAAGAATATAACATGGGTTCTTGCCTCTTGGTAGACCAACAAAATGGCCCAAAACCACTATCTCGGCACAATTGATGAAAAATTGTGTCGCCAGTGATCCTGCTCTCCAAGAGAAGAGATTTAACTTTACACCAGCAAAACTTTACTTTTATTTGATAGTGAGGGTCCTTCACGTAAAAGTAACCATAAATTTAAAGCGATTGAAAGTGAAATAAACAAATGACAGGGGGATAGAATATGGCTGAGGTACCAAAAACCCTATGTCGCCAAGACAAAATCGTTCATTTTTTCCAGTTTAGTACAAATATGAGAGTACACAGGAGCAGAATAAGTGCGGTTTCATGACAGCAGCACAGTGTTCTATGAAACACAATAACAGTTTTAATTATCCCATTTCATTAAAAATTTTGATGCCCATTGGAAATGTGTCGCCGAATCTACTGAAACATACGTTAAAAGGATATGCTTAGATGCTGACATCTGTACAGTTATTTTTTTCTAATGATGAGAACATGGTATACATTTAAAACATGTTTGAAAGTCAATGTACAAAAGAAATGTGACTGGGAACATAAGAAAGAGACCGTAGCTTGAATTGCCCCTCCTCTCGATGACGTCTGAGGATTTTACAGATCCTAACCTACGATGTTTCAACGAAACATTGGACATTGCTTGTTGACACCCCTTCCTGGTGGAGCACAAGCATCGTTTGGCGTGTAGGCAACGGCGTTGGATGGAGTATAGCCTAGAGAGCCTATGTGCCAATTTTGGTTGAAAGTTTTAAAGCCAAAGCTGAGAAATGACACATAATGATGACTTGCTTGGACATACGCTTTGGAGAAGGAAAGGGGCCCATCATGAAAGGTCATGCCTTTCAAAGCTCAAAACAAAAGGCTTGATTAATTAATGCAAACCCATTCAACCATTCATTGTACATTGGTAGTTTGGAAACATTATGTAATCATTATTTTTAGTCTAAAATAGTTCATTAGGCGAAAAAATAGGGAAAATTAATGAAGTTTGACCTTAAAAAAAAAATTCCAACATTATGACCAACAGTGTATAAAACATATAGTATTCACCTTATAATCAGCAATGCAAGGACAGCTTCCACCAGCACTACACTAACAAAATGGCTTTCGGGTCAACTGGTCCAGGATCCAACTTCACCACACGGTTACTTTTTACGAGGAATGATATTAGCTTTCTAATACACTTCATATTTATACCTTTTCTCTAAAAGCAAGATTCAAGTTGTTAGTAAACACTAAACAAACTTGATGTAACTAAGAAAGATGACATAAAAGAAGAGGATATAACGCAGAACAAAGAGGGCATTAAACTTGTCCGGAGTTGGGCTTGGGGCTGGGGCCTGGGGGGGGGGGGGGGGGGGGGGGAGGGTTATGGGGGACATGAATAGGGGCGATGCAGGGAGGATCAATAGAGGGGTGGGTATGAAAGAAAAGGGTAGACTCATAGCTTTGAAAAAGGATCTAAATACAGAGAGCTGACCAACTTGGCTTTCTACATTAAAATATATCATGTATACCAACATACATAAACCTGACCAATTTGGCTTTCTTCCATCCTGTCTACCAACATTACACTGAGTACAGAACTAAAATGATAAAACATTACAGAAATATATATTCAAGTGTACGATCCTATAAATATAGATTACGGTACAAAATTACCACGACATTCACCACTAGTTTAAACATTGTTGTCCTCAACCATGAAAAGCATATAAATATAATCTGAATGTAAAATTTGACCATGACACTGACATATGTACAGTTATTATTTTGCTAATGATGAGCATGCATGGTATACAATTAAAAACATGTTTGAAAGTCAATGTACAAAAGAAATGTGACTGGGAACATAAGAAAGAGACGGGATAAAAAGGTAGATTTAAGAGGTGTAACATACGTTACCACGAATTTTAAATATAGGTAATGACTATGATATAAATGATTATTCTGGAGTTGATGCCAATGAAGTAGATTGATATTACGCGATAAAGAAAATTAAGTTCAACTAAATGTTGCTTATTCAACCGATTGAAGGCCACGATATAACCTACGTGATGTAACATACGTTACCATGCGTAAACAAATGTGTGTAGGATATTCTTAATAAATATCTAAATTGGTAGCAAACTTGTTTACGCCATCTATATGTGGTTCAGGGTGAGCTTAGCAATCATTTTCAAGGCCAAAATGGTATTCAAACAACACTTATGTAACTTACGTTACCAACTTGAAACATACGTTACGGCCACATCACATATCTTTGGATATCGTTAACGGACGCCCGACTAAATGCGATGTTCACAAATATGTTTCAATGGATTTATATACACTTTGTTGTTTATTTTCATGATTGTAACCTTCAGTTACCAACTTTGAAACTAACTAGCTATCATGTGAATGATGATGGTAAGTACGTATGTTACACCTTTTTATCAAAATGAAGCACACAATTCTTGCACAGTAACATTAGGTGCCAATTTTCTCGGGGTATATACAGCTACTGAGTATGTCCTTTAGATTGGCATTAAAATCAAACGTTTGGCAAGAACTTGAAAAAAAAAAAAAATTCTGACTATTCAATTGTGCCGAGATAGTGGTTTTGGCCCAATAATGCCCCAGATACATTATAATTGATTTTAACTTATAATTGTTATGTAATGGCTATAGGTCAATCATCTTATAATTTTTGGTAATAAGTAAAAAAAAGTAGGGGTGCCGGATGACTTGGTATTTTCCACTTCTACTGGTATTTCCTGTGTTTGAATACGGTATGATATAGGTTTTCTCGGCCAATTTCGTAAACTTTTCATTCGTATTGATAAGTGGTTCATTCAAATTCGCGAACTTGAGCTGAAGGCTTACAACTGTCGTTCAAAATTGTATTTCCTTCATTCTATTTAGCTCTTCGCTCAAGTGATTTAGCACTTATAGCATTCAATTTAAAAACCATTCAATTTCGCCAACGGAATTCAAGGAAGGCGGTATTATGTAATCACGAATTGTCTTGCTTTAAATTGAAAGACAATTTTACGAAATAGAAGCACGTTTTAAATCGAATGCAAACAAAATGTTTTCTAATGATCGTTATATGAATTCGAATACTACAAAACAAATTTGAACTGAAAATACAGCTGCGGTGACAAAATCGGCAAAATTGAATGCACAGAAAATAAATTCGTATAATTGGCCAACTTACGAAATTGACCGAGAAATCCTATAATAAATAACATATAACAAAACAAAAAATAACAATGTAGAATTTCATATTGTTTTTATAAAAAGGGTTTTTCATCCAAACTATTTATGGCCAATGTACAGGGCGTCCATGTTTATCGATAAGAGGCGTGTTTGGGGAACCGAGCCATTTACCAGAGTTCGTTTAAGAGATGCATGTAGTACAGTTTGGTTCTAATAGAGGGCGCTTCAAAACAAATTTGTTTGTGAGGTAATGACAAACGAAGTGTATTATTTCAATATTTGAAAACGATATATCACTTTTAAAACAACTAACCAAAGCAGTTTCGTCAGTATACATAATATCGTTCATCTTTACAAAAAATTAAAGTAACATATTCAGATTATGGCATGACGCCCTCTCTGTTGTTTATGAACCTCTAATCTCTGGTCAGTGTCACAAAAATATGCGGTGCATTACAATCATCGATATATAGGCCTATTTTATAGATACGTAACTATGATGCCTTGTGAATAGAAAAAAGTCAGTGTGTAACACGTTTGTTTTTATATTATGCATGTTTTAATTATTGTGAATGGATACTTACATCTGTAAAAGATAAATAATAAATTGATTGGACCCAAACAACACATATTAAACTTCATAGTAAGCATGGTAAGGGTCGTTTAGAGGGATGGTTGAGTTTTGGTATAGAAGGCCCTTTATGAATGTGTTTTGTGTGTGTGAGGTAATGAAAAAGAGAATACAATTTTAATGACAGAATCAACTTTATTTGATCAAAATAGGTTCAGAGACGGCTGAAATATCCATAAATATAATCCCTTGTAATTATTGTGGGGTCCCACAATAATATTCGATAATTTTGAACCAGCCATTTAAATAACAAATTTAAAAAGTGCTTACACATTTCACAAATAAAAAATAGAGGTTTGATGATCCCTCTATCTAATCATTATGTTGACAAAACATCACATGCACACTTTTTTTTTTAATGGTTGAAACCAATGCGTTTTTAGAGAGTACCCTCTTGTGTTTGAACAGCTCTTTTTGAATGATAACAGACTTTTTCTTAGTCGTTTGTTATTGTGTATACCTTTCGAGCATGATGGAGTTATAACTATTAGTTTGTAGTGTTAAGGTGCCGATTTTGGGTTACTAAAATTCATGTTGACCAAAACTCAACTATCCTTTTAAGTATATATAACACTTTTCTGCATCTAAACATTTCTGCCTGATTATAGAAAACGGCCGACTGAAAAGTATACCCCATTAACAGATTAACGACTGAAATATAACAAGAACTGATTATGTATAGAAGAAGGGGTGCAGCTCCTTGTCCCGCTTTCTACATGGCCGTTAAATGGATAGTGCAGTTCTGGTCAAACATATTTTTTAAGAACTTAAAGGGGTAGTTGAGTTCTGGTAAGGAGAGTACAGTTTTGGTGAAACTGAATTTTAGTAACCAAAACCTGCATCATTACATTACAAACTAATAGTTATAACTAGAAAGGAACACAAAATTACAAATGACGTAGTAAAGATCATGTTATCATTAAAAAAAGAGCCGTTAAAACGTAAGAGGGCGCTCTCTAAACACTCATCGGTTTCAACCATTTTGAATAAAATATTGTGCATGTGATGATTTGTTGATATAGTGATTAGATAGAGAAAATACCAACAACTATTTAAATACCTATTTGGTAACTTTTTGAAAAGAGGAAGCATTTTTTTGAACTTTTAACGGCTGGTTCAAAATTCTCTAATAAACCTGGGGCCCCAGCTTTATTACAAATTGTTATATTTATGGATATTTCAGCCGTCTCTGAACCGATTTTGATCAAACAAAGATGATTTAAATATTTAAATATTATACTCTTTCAAATTTTACCCTCAGTTTTTCATTACCTCACAACAAAAATAAGTAGTCTAGCGCCCTCTCTACCAAAACTCAACTATCCCTTTAAACTTGTCAGTTATCATTAAAAACTAACAGTAATAATTCCATGATATTGGGAATATGACAAACTTACTTATAACAGTGTTTGGATTTTACAATATCCACTGGATAATTTAAACTGGGAACGAAGTCAGTGCAATGAGTAAGCAAATATATCACTTTGCATTTTTCGTTCATTTCTCAGTCATCTGGCGATCATTTTATAGCATGGAATTTGCCAACATTACACAGTGGACATATCAAATCACAACAATACATATTGTATCAACCATTCATCACTTTTTTGCACATGTCAACAAAGTTTAATACTAGATCCCTTTAAGTGACGTTAATGATAAGTTTCAAAGTTGCGTTTTGCGCGCGCGAATATACTTTGGGGAATGTGACTTTACTCGTAACTGTGCACTGCATGCCAACAGACAGTAGATCAACAGGAAGCAATTTCGCGAGCTTATAGTGACGCACGCTAGCTGCAGATTTAAGGGGTCTACACGTCTAGTGCCTCATTTTCAAATCGCTGTTTACTAAGTGACTTGTCTCTGATTTCCAAAGTACTTACTGTCTACGCAGCGACCAGCACCAGTGCCTCGCTTCAGGCAGGGTTTTTTTTTTACCGAACCAACTGCTAATTAACTTTCTCACAGCGTAACGAAGTCAGTTCAAAAGTGCTGTGCCGGACTTCTGACGTGTTTGTTTTTATGTTAGCCAGACAACAGTATTATCTCGGTGAAACCAAGTGCTAATTTACCGTTTCAACCACGAATCGTCCTCACATCGTTGCGTAATTAGTTCAAAAGTGTTTCGGTAACATGACTGCTAATGAGGTATCTCACATCGTTCTGAAATCACTGATCGGGAGGGATGTCTTCTAGCTAGGTAACCAGTGCCTCGCTTCGTATGTGTTTGCCATCGTCTGCTGTCCACTTTCTGTGTTTGTTCAGTAAGAGGCTAACAACATTGATGAAGCCTGAATAGACTAGCAAGTCCCTAACTTCCAATGTGATATTGTGATTGCCACTGATATGACTGTGTACTTCTGGAACCTACATTACTGGTCAATGTTCAGAAATAAGTTACTGGCTTTTAATTGCTGTCTAACTTTCGAATTACATGCTGTAAGTGACTCAACGAGAAAATATTACAGATTATAACTTTCAGTGATATTTTTGAAATGTCATACAGATATTTGTGAAACTCATTAGCATGATTATTGGTCATGAAGTTGATCACATCGCTTGGAAATGAGTTACAATCCATGTTGTATACACTTCAGAGTATTGTGTTGTTAGAATCGATATAGCAACGAGGAGAGATCAGTAATAATAACTTTCAATGTGTTTCTCAATCAGTGCTTCGAGACCCTTATTTGTATGAACTTCATCCCAGCGTTTGGAAATCAGTTCATGTGTTTTGTCCACTGTATCTTTACCTAGGAATCATGGTGTATACTATCTGGATATCTCGCTGAGACTTTAGTGGCATTGGAGAAAGTAGTTCGGTTTGTTTAATGTGAAACCGATCAAGACATTTTGTCTCTGAAAGAAATATACAACCCGGTTCGTTTTTATTCAACCAGGAGACTATTTTCTTTTTAATTAAGCATCTAAATAAGTGACGGAACGTTTGATTCATAACTAAATCTCGAATTCGAAATTCCCATTCAAGGCTTGAAATGTTTTTGGACGAAAGGTGTTTTTTGTCTACAATGCCTTGGATTACCATTCGTCGTTATTGTTGCTCAGTATTCGTTTTTGTTGTGACGTTAACCCTTGTGCCATGTTCGGCAACGACCTTCAGAGAGGGTCCGTCGGACACCGTGCTCATCGAGGGAAAGACCGCCGTGCTCCGCTGTGCGGTCGACAACCAGGGGAACGAGGTCGTCTACTGGTTCCACGTCGACTCCGGGCAGTATATCAGCTACGACGAGAACATCTACTCGTTTGTTATGGAGGACCGCTATTCCATCATAGGCGACCACCGCAAGGGCGAGTACTTTTTGACGATACGCGACGCCCGCAAGTCGGACAAAGGAGAGTATCGATGCGTCTTCGGGAATCAGTTCATGTCATCCAGGGTGGTCGTTCTAGTGCCGCCGAATAACGGTTCGCCGTCGTGTGAGGTGCTACCGGCTGCCGACACAACCACGCCTGGTAATGTTGCGCAGCTGACGTGTACGACGCAGGGGGGTGAACCGCCAGCCGAGCTGTCGTGGTACCGTCAGGGCAAACTGGTCTCGGGACCCACCGTACACGCCAACACCATCCAGCGGTTGGTGGAGACTAGCGACAACGGGGTTCTCTACACCTGTTCCGCATCCACACCGGCCCTGACTTACCCCCGCACCTGTACCGTCATGGTGCTGAAGGACCCGCCCAGAGTGGACATCTACCCCACCGAGGTGAGCATCAAACACGGGGAGAGTGTCCAATTTACCTGCCGTGGGATCGCGGAGCCCAACGTCACCGCCTTCCGCTGGTTCGTCAACTACGTGATCGTCGGTAGCAAGGTGTCCTCTCCCCGCTACACCTTGGATACCAGTAACACTACGTTGACCATCCACAACGTCCAGGCGTGGGAGAACGGGGTCATCGTGTCGTGTGAGGCCAGCATTCCCTCTGGTTTGAAGGGCAGGGCCACGGCTAACCTTGCCGTCAAGCTGCCGCCGAACTTCAAGACCAATCTGCCTCCTAACGGTGCGGGGAAAAACAAGCGAGGCAATCACACGAGGTCCTCGCCGAATGGTCTTATTCCCAACCCATTCCTGACCTCGAACATAGCAGCGATCACGGGCGCGTCGGCCGGGGCGTTGATCCTTCTGGTGGCAACGAGCGTGATTGCGGCGTGCTGCGCCAAGACGAAGAACAACAAGTACAACCACTCCAACAGGAATATCCCTGGATCACTGCGCTACAAGTCATCCCAACAACAAATACTCATCGGAGACGATTTTCCGATCTATGCGAAACCCATGAAAGTCAAGCGCCACAATTGCGAGGTGAGGGAAATGAGCAGACCGTGCAGTTACTTAACCACGACGTCGACCGCCGAAACAGCGATGATGTGTGTGAGCTCGGGGCGGTCCGATCACGGCAACGGCGTCGCTATTCCATTATGTTTACGACCGCCATCTTTAAAACGAATCGGGAAGAAAATAACCTCAAACTACGAGAAAATAGGGTTTGATAGTCCACTGCCATTGACGCGACCGGAGCCCATGGGCAGCGAAGATAATGCGCCGATTTTACCAGAAGGCTCGGCGAGACCGGCCGATTTGTGCCGAAGTCAGAACAATGCCACCGAAAGTGATGTGGCAGACGAAAATCCAAAGAAGTCTGAATTAGTTTATGCAGATTTAGACTTAAAAACAGAAAATAACAATCACGATAATGGGTCATCGGGTATACAGAATTCAGAAAGTGTAGCGTACGCTAAATTACGACTGTAAAAGGATAAACATTGATTGGTTAATTGATCCATTTTATTTAAAGGACAATGAAATCCAGACAAAATGTTGTATGCACTATAAGATACTAAATATAATGAATAGTCTCTGAAAATTTGAGCACAATCGGTCAAGAAATAAGAAAACTATGGCTCTTTGAAAAGAGCCATGTATTTCTTCAAGTGACTCAAATTGGCAACGCACTCTGGCAAAGTTGTGGACAACTCCCCATACATTTTGTACACAAAATTTCAGTTTTGTTCAATTTTCTCAAAATGTATGTTTACCCTTCGTTCGAGTTCAACATATGTTTTGTAGAATGCTTTTATACATAACATATCATGAGTTGGGGAATGGAAAAATGTGACTATGAAGAAAACTGTAATGAAATGGGAACATTTGTGTACAAAACATATGGGGAGTTGTCCACACACTTATCAGAGTGCGTTGCCAATTTGAGTTCCCCATAGGAATAAATGGACATCTTCAAAGAGCCGTAGTTTTCTTGTTTCTTACCCGATTATGCTCTAACTTTCAGAGATTATTCTTCTTAATCTCTACAAGACTATGAAAGCAACATTTTGCTTGGGTTTCATTGCCCTTTAAAGTTCAGTAAAAAACAGGTTATAAACATTTACAATGTACATATACAAATCAACTTAAATATGTGAAACAAAGTAATAACATTTAACAATTCATTTAACAATTCATGTAGCAATTTATTACGATAAAGAGGATGCTGCAATGGAATACACATTGAAGTGACCAGCTCAGGGGGCTGATTATGTCTTACTACCATGGTAATTGCTCCAGCGATAAATGTTCCACTGTTATTTTTTCTTCTTCATAATTACGTATACCTCAAACTCTAACCCCAATCTAACGTGGCTCTAAACATTTGGTCCAGTTACTACTGGAGCAAATGTTAGTTGAACGTGTCACGTGATAACCCTTACATTTAAATTATAACTTGACCCATTATCACCACTAAAGTAAGATATTTAGTCACGAAATACTCAACTTGCTGGATTTGTCATAAGAGTACATCAGTTTTCTTTATTAAATGGCCGTAGAATATTTGATTAGGTTTCGATTTAATTACTGTGTACTTGAACAGATGTGCATGAAAACACCATGGTTCATTAATGTGTCTCCAATTTACCGGAATATATGAATGACAGCTGTATAGCATAAGGCTCGATTTTTATAAATGTACATTAATTTTTCATGTTAAACGATTGCAATTGGCGCATAAACAACCACATACAGTGTGTGTCCTGGTGCTAATAGTGCGAGTTGCACATATCCATTTTAATTCTAATTAACACTGCGGCCATATTTATGTTGGAAATAATACATTGCCGCTGCTACTCACAGACACAACTTGGAATGAAATGTGAGTCAATTAGTATTGTAACGACACGGTCAACATCTTAATCAGAATGTTGGAAATGTGTCATCTTTCTGAACATTATTAGTGTAATTATGTGTGTAGACACCCCTCCCCTCATATCCCAAACCCATACAATGTTTGTTATATTTTGATATGATATACATACATGACCGTGTGCGGAATATGCAGGCACATTGCAGTTATTTTATCTCTTTATAATCGGCTGACAAAACGTTTGTCTATATTTAGCAACACTAAATCTAGTGTTTTTCCATAATGTATATATTCGGTGATTTATTCAAGTAATACATTATATTGTGGGGAAATACTATACGATGTATAGTACTTTTGTCTCACTTTTCAATGAACCCCGAGTAAATAAATAAATGTTAAGATTAGTTTCTCATTTCCTGTTGGGTTTACGTTTTCGAATAATTTCAAAATATCCTTGGTTTCAAACAAACATACATAATAGAATCAGTTTCTGCGCTTTATTGAATCATTGGTTTAAATTTAGGAAGTTGCTGATCCTTGGACTATATAAAGTTTATTTATAACCGTGTTTCTAATGTGCCTGTCCTTCGTGTTAATTTGATAGATCTGAAAGACAATTTCAATGGTTAGAAAATGTATTCAAATGTTTTGCAATCTGGTCATCAACTTAATTTTCATGCCCGTCCTTGGCGATCGTAATTTTAAATGTTGGGAAAATATAATAAATATACGTCTGTATATCGTTATTAAACTTTTGTATTATCAACTGTCCATGGTCATATTGTGACGGATATATTTATTTGATGATAATAATGTTTGGACGGTGTGTTTCATTGTGAGACAATATTTTTATTGTTAGATGATGATACTATTGTTAATGTTTAACACCCGTAGTTCCAAATTGGCAACTCCATTGATTAATTTCATATTCTGATTATTTTGTTTATGTAATCATCCTTCAAACGATTCAATCATTCATGTATATTGTTGTACGGGCAACTACCTTATACGCATTTTAGGGTTATATTAGGCAATATAGCCGTTAATGTGTTAATGTTATAATTATAATGCCAAATTGGCAACTATGGTGAACAGATTAAGTTAATTTACTAAGTTTATTCTTACTCTCTTTCTTTAATAACCTTTTAGACGATTTCATCATTTATTTAATTTTGTTATAACAATACCTGCACACCTCACCCTCGTGCATTCCAGTATAAGGTGTTTCACTAAATACTAACATTTTGGGATCGATTTTTACTGATAAAAAAAAATGCTAAAATCGATTTTAGTGTTTATTGAAACACCCCCTGCATGGTTTAGGCTTATACTCAATAACTTATCGCAATGATGGTACAGTAAAATGTTTTGGCGCGTTTATCCAAAAATTGTTGTTTTATGTCAAAATAATCCCAAAAGAAACCATCACCAATATCCTAACATAGGTATATTGAGAGTCAGCTATATAAACTATATATATACACAACTCACAAACCTTATCCAAGTACAATAAGAAATATACATATATTTAAATATTAAGTTGTTTATAAGAAAAGCCATGTATGATAGCCCACTACACTACAGAGTACGGTGATCACAACTTGACCATTGAGTTGACACAAAAGAATGGCTTGGGCGTAGTTGCCCGGCATTAACAAAAGACTTGGCTTTTAGTTTTAATAGCTCTGCACAGATTTGGATGCACATGTGCACATGTATATGTTCAACATGTACAACTATAATCCAAATCAAGGTATAAGGAATAAAGCCAAACTATACATAAAGTTTCATAATAGAATAACTATTAATTATAGCCAATCATTCCATTACCGAGTTCCCTATAAATATATATGTATATATATATATAGTTATGACTCTTATCGATAATCATTTCATAGCATTCCTTAAACTCAGTCAATACATCATGATTATACTTCACAATATTTTATATACCATAATTACATAACAAGCAGGCAAATGTTAAACCAATAATATGATTCGAATACATGTTAGGCAAATGTTAAACCAATAATATGATTCGAATAAATGTATCTTATCATTTTCCTTAAACTAGATAGAGAAATCATGTCTAGTCAGAATATGATTACTTTCAATAACTTATATATTAAATATTCAGCACAATCCATTGCCTACTACATTAATATAATGGACATTAGTTAATTAAGAGAGATAACTCACCGATTATCTATCACCTCCAGAATGACAAGTTCTTCCAAATCACAATTATCATGGAACTTTTCCAACAATCTTCCACAAGTTCCAAACACAAGTTACTTCTAGTTCTACGGTGGCGTAACACAGAATGAGTTCTCCCCACAAACAAGCTCACTTTCAATGAGTAGAATTAGCTGTACAGAAGAACCGCATGACTGCTCTCCCTTTGTATTTGATAAGGAAGAAAGGGAGAGCAGTCATGCGGTTCTTCTGTACAGCTAATTCTACGGCAGGCCGTGGGACGAGAATGTCTCCGTGTTCCGAGGATCGCTGGAGACGAAAAAGTAGCAAATTTAGGAAACGACATTGCCTCAGTAAAATGGCCCTAGGATCCAAACGCCTTACCCAAAATCAATGCTCATGGTATCATTTTGTTGGAAAAAGAATGTTCTACCCAATCAAACAAAAACCAATGACATTTGGTCGATGATGTTGATGAAAGTAACGATCGTAGGTGTTGCGTTCTTTCTGGGCCACCCTGTATAACACAGAGGGGGCCTAAAGGGGAATATCATATTGTACAATTATGTAACGAATATAATTTATATCAACCCAAGTAATCTAAAATGTACCAGGTTCATTCCCTTACATATAGCGTCGTATATGAAACAGTATTATCTAGCTGTATATTTCCATGCGCTTTCAACAATAACTACCTGATTATATATTATACCCATGTCATATGATGCTTGCACACAATGTGTGCATTATCTCCACTCCCTTGGGAGCAATAGTTAATTCTCTGTGATGTTAATTTTACCTTTACGAATATATATGTATATATTGAAAAGACTGATTTATGATACAATATCTGCATAATTATTGTGAATGAGATAGACGTACGTTACGTATTTGGTAACGTGAATTACTGTACTAAAGATATCGAGAAATGCAGATTGTAAAAAGTGAGTTGTAAATATATATAGGGCCTATAGTCCTTTTCTCGAATATCGCTTTGATGTAAAGTATGCTTGTAATAATGCTATACAAACCACCAAATACTTATTATATTTGTATATTTTATAACATTTTCTTGCCACGATCAATAAATGAAATTTTGAAGAAAAATGTCAGAAAATCTACAGCTGCTTCTTGTTATATTGCTTATGTCACTGATTGTTGTTCATGTATCTACCCATTATGGTCAAATGATTTACATGTAGGCGATATCAAAATGAAAATGGCACACAGATTAACGGGCATATTATCATTTTTTCTCAATTTTGTTGAGATGAATTGGTTCTCAATTCACTGCCCCAATCTTAAAATATGCATACACCAAGAACTAAAACATACACAAAACACGGTTTTACCAAACCTAACTAACTAAACTAACAAAGGAATATATGAATTTCCAAGTTGACGATCCCATTACTATCCATGGACGACTTTTGAACTCTCCTCCTTCCCGTATCACTACCTCACATAAATCAAGATATTTTCTTTATTATTATCTCACAACAACATAATAGTTTCGGAAAAGATATCGCTAGTGATATTCGTTTGTCTCGCAATGTGGTCAACAAGGCGAGACAAACGAATATCACTAGCGATATCTTTTCCGATACCATATCCGCAATGAATAACATATTCAACATAATAGTTACACACAATTTCACAAGGTATTGCAGTGCAATATATCAACAAATTAAATTAGCGATTAAACATTTTCCAGAACCTTGTTCCATGCTTCTATTGATAATATGAATACAACAAGAAATTAATGAACCACTATAGAGTTCTAAGAAAGATTTGTGGATTTGGACAATGTTACTAGATCCCTTTAAAGGGGCCATGTAATGCAAATGCAGGTTGACTTCTATGTATCTGTATTAGTGTATACATCAATATTTGTAAACTGTTTAACCGAAATATGTTTTGTTAATTTAAAAATATTTGTACAATTATTTTTAAAAATCTTGTTGAGGCAAGCCTAAGCCCCACCTCTTAAACAAAACTCCCAAGAGTGAAATTCTGCCTGTGACCTCATCTGTCAATCACAATTCAGTTACTTGTAAGATGAACAATGTACCTTCGCCCAGGCTGAGCGCAATATTATCACATCTTTAAATACACTACCAACCCACACACTTTCAATTTCAATAGCAGTTGCTATGTCAGAAAACCTCAACCATCATAAGGACAAGAAAAAGCACTGATAAGCTATTGACATCACTGGTCAGCTTACATTAGATGGCAAAAGAGAAGGACAAAGAAAAACATGCCCACAATAGCATGCCCTGCATGATTCCATACAATAGCTTCTTAGTGCCTTTCTTGTCCTAATGATGGTTGGGCTTTTCTCACATAGCAACTGCTATTGAAATTGAAAGTGTGTTAGTTGGTAGTGTATTCAATCGTGTGATACTATTGTGAGCAGGCGCTCAGCTTGGGCAAAGGTGCATTGTTCATCTTATAAGTAACCGAGTTGTGATTGACTGATGAGGTCACGAGCAGAATTTCACACGGAGACATTTTTTGTGGGCGTTCCCAATTTGAATTTTCAAGCTAATTTATTGTTTTAATGACTTAAACATTAAAAAAATTCTTATTATAATTGGAATCCACAAGAAAAACTATCCCTGATAGGCTAAAATTCATTTTGTATGTGATTTCCATGTCATAGCACATAGAGCACTTTAACGCAGCTATCGGCACATTATGCCGCGAGACTTAAAAAAAGACAAGTCATGTATTCAGAAGGAAGTCGTAGGATCATAATTTCATCAAAGCAATTTAATATTTTCCTCTTTTTGTTGTTGTTGCCTGCACACATGTTTATTTATCGGGGGAGTATGTTCAATCGCGCCCAGTATGAGTCAAACTACATTAACTCTTGGGACTTCAGCATGTGCAAATACAATGTACAGAATATCCATTATAGTTGTGAGACTGCATGCCGAGGGTTTAGGGTGAGCTTAGATTTATCCTTAATTATGTTCTAGGCGTTGTCGAAATCATGGAACATGGAATTAATGTTATATTATCGTGGCATCACTATAGTTACATACTATTTAGTTTCATACTTTTAAACATTTCACATAGACTTCTGTAATATAAAAATACTCATTTTCCAAAAACATGAATTGAGAATGAAAAATGAATAATTTAAAATCATCCCTCAAAATTCGTATTATTGTAAAATGACACAAAAATAAACTTGAATTATAATTTATACATACGATTTGAATTGACTTCATACTTCACACACACTATCGTGTGTGGACATGGTGGATGTGATCATGTGCATTAACCAGTTATAAGCGGGTTCGATTAATTGCGGAAATTAAGCAGATATCAAAATAATAATCAGACGAATAATTGCATACATCCATTATTCTTTTGAATTAAATACAATTCCACCTTTCCCAGACCAACGTATATGTAGGATAAATATGATGCCAATATTTAAGTAAGCATCAATTGACAAAATAATACAAATTTGCCTGAAAGCACGTGTATCAAACCCCTCTTTCATTGTATTGATTCATCTTGCGATTAAAACAAAATATTAGAATTTATGGATATTTTCAAATTATGTAATACTGATTCTATTAAAATAATATACTAAATGATGTATAGCATTGATTTGGAAAAAAGTATTCAAATAAAATAGAACTATAAACTGTGTGACCGTTAACAGCTCCCCTTTTTCTTTCTTTAGCAGAGAAAACAAAATGTGTTGTACAAAAACAAAGAGCAGTTGGTCTTCTTATATAAGACTAAATTAATAAGGTAAACGGTTTATTTTGTTTCAATGCCACTTGAATATTAATCACTTCCTATACAGCCATGGGTCAAGACTACTCATCCGTTCGTGATTTTTCATTCTCTTTTACTTTTAGTATGTAATCGTCGGTTGAGAAAAAGAAGGCTAAGTCGAGTTTTGTACTTCGAAAAAAATCATGTTAAAAGTTTGAAAGCCATTAAAATTGTTTGCTCACCAAAAAATTATTTTGTGTAGCGCCCTCTAAACCAAAACTCAACTATCCCTTTAAAAGTAGCTCTCTTTTGTATTTTATAGAAAATTACAAACATATACTCAGTAAAAATGGCATCACATAGTCATAGAGAAGGCTCCGACCTATATACAAGATGCTATGCATAACTCAATTTTACCAAAAAATCGATTTAACGCTCTTTTTTTACTCTCACCTGACTTATATTGTTGTTGATTTTTCTTTGATCATGAGTATACACGGTTTATTTTGTAACTATTTTTATTTAATTTGATTTAATTCCATTACAAGTCCCATTCGTTCCGTTATTTTTAAAAAGAACCGTCTCTAAAGTTTCGTGGTAAATTTCTTAAAGGGATAGTTGAGTATTGGTCACACTTAACTTTAATAACCAAAACCTGCACCATTACGGTACAAAGTAATAGTTATAACTTCACCATGCTCGAAAAGTATACACAATTACAAACGACTAAGTAAAACCCCTGTTATCATTCAAAAAGAGCAATTACAACTTCAGATGGGGCTATTTAAAAAAATCATTGGTTTAAGCCTTTTTTCAAACAAAATTGTGCATTTATTGTTTGTTAAAATAATGATTCAATAGAGATATCATCAACGACTTTTAAAAAAGTATTTTTCAATTTTTGTTAACGGCTGGTTTAATTTTTTTAAATAATTGTGGGGCCCAACAATATTTACAAATGGTTATGTTTATGGATATTTCAGCCATTTCTGAACCGATTTTGATTAAATAAAGTTTATTCTGTCATTTAAATTGTATGTTCTTTCGAATTCGACACTCAGTTTTTCATTATCTCACAAAAAAATATTTTGTGTAGCGCCCTGTATACCAAAACTCAAGCCTGAAACTTATTGGAACCTTATCGAAGGGTTCTTGATAAAACCCTTAATACTTAATATAATCCCCTTTTCAGGCTTCGTGATGTAGCCCTTAAAAGTCGAATTATGTTTACAACATTTCAGAAGTGCGACAGGGTCATTAGGGGGAACTGTGGACCTTGTTAATTTCCCCTATAGACTTCTCTCTCTCTCTACAAACCACGGTGTCGATTGCACAAAACTAACAAGTTAACAAATCAAGCGTAAATTGTCATAGGTACTTGATACTGATTGGTCTATTTGGTACATTATGCGGTATCTGATTGGGCATACGTATTTTGTGCATTTTGGCCCTGGATGTGTGCGGTCAGTTTTATCCAGTTCTTTCTGTCCTGTGCGCACGTCCGTTAGTTTGTGTTATTTGTTGCTTTTTTACTGTAATGTTGTTACATTATTTTAACTATTTTGATGTTGTAGAGTTTTGTACTGTAATTTGTGTTAAATTGTTTTTAATATTTTCTTTGGGCATATTTTACCCACACTTTTCTTGGAAAATTCAGCTATCGCGTGGTCAAGAATCACATGGGTCAGGACAATACACTGGTTAAAATATCGACATTCTATAGATTACAAAAATAGCTATTAATAAATCCACGTTGCATCAAATTTGTATAGTTATTGATCTAGTAAAATGTAAAATGTAATATGATATTGATCTAGTAAAATGATCTACTATACTGACATTCAAGGCTGTCCACGATCTGGCCCCTCAATATGTTGCTTCCTTGGTGGAAAAGAATCAGTCTCGTCCAGGGCTACGCTCGTCAGGTCTTCTTCTCCACGTCCCACGGACACGACTCCAGAAGTATGGTGATCGTGCCTTCTCTTCACTCTTAAAAATGTTGGGTAAACTCCACTGGGTAAATGGAAATTGGGCAAAGGTTGGGTAAATCTTTCCCAACCTTTTTACTACATGCATTTACCCTACATAGGGCAAAAGAGAAATGCCTACATACTGGGCAATCAGCACTGGGGAAATACAAATTGGGCATAAATATACCTACAACTGGGTAACACTTCCCCAACTATTTACTATATGCATTTACTCATCATGCAAACAAAACATAATGCCTATATACTGGGTAAAGACCAACGGGTAAATACAAATTGGGCATATTTAAACCTACAACTGGGTAAACTTTACCAACTTTGTAATCCAACTTTTTTCATTATAATTACCCAACGTAACACCAAAGTGCCCGAATTGGGCGTATTTTATCCAACACTATTGGATAAAACGCCCAACTTTTGCATGCTTGGCTGAAGAAACGAGCGAATGAGCGACTTTCGCTTCTCAAAATTGGAGGATTTCGACCTAGTTCTTGATGATTTACAACCCTCGAGTGGATCATCATTCTCAACAACAACAAGAGACCAGACACACCAAGCAAATCACAGGGTGAGCATCAAAATAAACTCTCAAACCGTTCGTAATTCTGACAGTTATGATGATGCGATATGATATGGAGGCGCACGAGAGAGCCCAGACGGGCAGTGCTAGCTGCAAGCTACGCCGACTGCTGTCGGGCAGTCGAGGGAGTCCAAGAGTCACGAGTCCGGGTCAGTAACCTGAACCTCATTAATGATTAAGTATTGGAACCTTGCCCCATTAAGAAGACATACTTTATTGTTGGAATCACTGATTTCTAGTCAGATTTTTTTCGGATGATTAAATGAATTCACAATAACAAAATAAATCATGATTAAAGGGACTTAGACAGTAACATAGTCCAAATCCTTAAAATCCAATTGAAATTCTTCCTGTTCCCTAATACCTTATTGTATTGTTATAAAAAAAAAAGCATGGGGTAGGTTTCGTTTTTTCAAATTTCCCTTTCGTTAAAAAGATATATATTTACGATTGAATTGTTCAGATGTCAAATTATCCAACGGATCGTCAGAACCGTGTGCAAAGTGAGTGCAATGAGTTGGTGAATGTCACTTTGCATGTTTGCTTATTACTCGGCCATACAGAGTCCATTTAATTATGCTTTAACTTGAAATGTTCACACAACACCCAGTGGACAGGGTAATGGTCATAATTTATAATTTAACATTAATACATAGTATCAACCACTCATCACTTTTTGCAAATTTACTAGATCCCTGTAACACTTTCACAATTATAACATCGAACGGTTACCAATGTTGGTTAATTACTGAAAGTGCTTAGGCAAGGTGGTTTTTATGACAGATTGTGTAATATCAATATTTGATGAACTATTTAAAATATTTGTATATTTCAGCCATTACCGATGACCCTATGGCAGAGGATTCACGACGCATTCCACCTGTGAAGCGGTCTCACCATCCCAGTTTCAGTAGCATGGATCTTCTTTCCATGGACGGTCTTACCAGGTGGGGGACTTCTATATGATTGCTTCCTGACTTGACCATCGACTGCCTACCACGCTGTGAGATATTTACAGTGATACTACTATGAGCTGCCAGAATTGCAAGGCTGTCACAATCAATGCTGCTGAATAACCGTCCCCACGTCCCCAACAATGGCAGCAATACGCACAAACACGAAGGTGCGCCAGTTCGACGTGGGTGACACAGTCTGGGTACACGACTTCGCCGAGGCAGCAACAAAAGAGGGTCGGGAACTATCACTTTGAGATATGGGCCCAATCTTGAATGGAGACGTCATCTTGATCACATGACATCGGGAACATCACATCACCCGAGACGATCAGACACCACCGCCAGATGATACAGTTTAGGGGTCTGATGCACCAGTCATGCCAATGGAAACAACTGTCACAACCCTCCAACATCAACTACAGAGTCAGGGGAAACCACTCAAACGGTGATTCGCAGATCGGAAAGACACCAAGAACTCCAGATAGATTAAACTTGCAGATAAAAAGGAAGACATCTTTCAACAAAAGTATCAGTCGAGCAGAATAACCTCCTATGAAGACTAATGACCATGGTAGTCCACCCCTATGGCAGCATCAGTATAGTATCAATGATTGTAGTGAATAATTTGTAGAATATAGCAAGTCATCATGCAAAAAGGGGCAGAATAATCCCCTGTGATGACTACGGACAAGGGTAGTCCACCCCTGTGTCCTTACGATTAGGGAAGGGTAAAGTAAGTACGTAAATGTAAATAAATGATAAAGAAATACAATGGTAAATGATAATCAATCCATTATACATTAACAGTAGGACTTATCCAATTGTAATCATGTTTTGGAACTGGAAAGACAGCTTTAATAGTGGACTCAGGACTGTAGGGATTTCTTTTTAATGATTGTATTAAATATAATGAAAAATAATTATACAATATTATACGTGTTTGATGATTCATTTGCACCCGCCACATCGTGTGACGTATAACTATGGAGAAGCTACATAACAGGGGGGGGGGGGGGGGGGGGGGGGGGGTCGTCACCTGCCTCCTTCCCCAATAGTTCGACAAAAAATAATAACAAATACATGGTGAAAATAGGGTAATTCAAATAAACCGAGCTTTGTATTCTCAACTAGTTAATTAATTGTGTGATGTCATATTTCACTTATATTATGTTTGTTATATGCATTTGATTATTTTACTGGAAACCACTAGATTTTACATCACATTATTATGCCCGTTACAAAAAAAAATGTATATTACAGTAGCATACTGGAGTAGGCTACACCCCTACACTTGTTTTGATATATGTTTTACAATATTATAAAAGAAAAGATGTGCCTAATGGAAAATGTGTTTTGACCCCATGTATATATTGGTACATTTACATGCTGAGGCCTATATTATTTTATTGGACTCATGATAATGATAAATATATGTGTTCATTGTTTTTCTAACTGCATTAATGAAAACAACAAGACAAAATCAGTATACAAATTATTTGTAAAGGTATGATGCCATTATCCATCAAACTTTACTTGTTATATTTAGGCTATTTTGTTGTTTATTGTATTTTTGTTTTATTGAAGAATATATATATACACTATTCACAACATGCAATCGTTCTCCTCTGTTATATTTTTAGTTATATTGTCCGTATATAAAATGCTGTACTTTGCCCTTGCAGTTTACCCTTCTTGGATCCCCATATTGCCCATTTACTGTCAGTTACAAACTGTACATTGGATTTAATGCTGAGTAAAATGTACATCAAGCTGAGTAAAAAAAAAGAGGAAAGATTGCCCAATAGTTTCTTTTGATATTTTTACCCATTTTGTTTTTGCCCAACGTGGCCTTGGACTCATAGCGACCCTCATGCTGGGTAAGAGTTGGGTAAAGGTTGGTAAAACAGGAGGTTGGGTAAATATATGGGCAATGTCTAACTGGGCAATGGAATTGGGTAATGAATAATGACCAACAGTTTTGCCCAATTATTGCTTTTCTAGGTTCTAGGTGGGTAATAATTGGGCAATATTCCTGGGCAATTCGTTGGGTAAATGATTTACCCAACTCAATTACCCAGTCTCAATTACCCAGTGGGTAATAATTGGGCAATATTCCTGGGCAATTCGTTGGGTAAATGATTTGCCCAACTCAATTACCCAGTCTTTATATTTATACCCAATTGTATGGTAATAGTTGGGTAATATGCGGGTTGGGTAATCTTAAGATGGGTAATTAGATGGGCATTTAAGTTTGCCCTAAAATGGGTAAATTACGAAAGGGGCAAAGTTTACCCAAAAGTTGGTCGGACTCATAACGACCCTCATGTTGGGTAATTTTTGGGTAAAATTTTGCCCAATATTTTTAAGAGTGTTCAGTTGCTCCACACCTCTGGAACTCCCTCCCTATTGTGCTTCGCAAAATTGACAAACTTGAAGGTTTCAAAGCAGGCCTAAAAACATTTCTTTTCAAGCAATATGTGCAGTAAATTGAGTTTTTGGAGGAGCGGCGCCTTTGAATGTTTGGACAGATAAATGGCGCCAACATACTTGTGCTGTGGATCATCATCATCATCATCATATGATATATAGCTGGTTATAGAACAAACACCATTATTCATGCGAATTACGTGCGCAAACAAAACATTGATATTTAATACCCATTTAGATGTGAACAAACACAGACAGCGAAACCGTGCGCAGTTTGTTTAATCAAGCTTGTACTTGGTAATTAGTTTCATCATTGAAACGATCATCATAATTAATAACTGCCTCACCGTCTTCGCATAATGGTTTTCTTACGGACACATACTCATAATCGCCGTGATCATCATCATCATCACCAGCAACAGTATCCTAATCATCATCATCATAATCATTTTTATCATCATCATTTTACCATCCTCCTCCTCCTCCTCCTCCTCCTCCTCCTCCTCCTCCTCCTCCTCCTCCTCCTCCTCCTCCTCCTCCTCCTCCTCCTCCTCCTCCTCCTCCTCCTCATCATCATCATCATCACCTCAAACATTATGATGATTTGTTCTTGATCTAATACTTGCATCGTCCCGTAATATTTTCCACAAGAATCTTTATTTTATTTATTTTTTTAAATTTAATGATTAAACTGGTCAACAAATACATTTTAATAGCGTCTTTACTGGTCAAACTTCTTCCAATACAGTGAATGATATTGGTCACGTGACATTTGGTCACGCGAGTAGCTCATCACGTGTCATTCCCGTGATGCGTACGGATTTGGTCCATGCATATAGTCAGAAAGTTTGAAAAGACGTCATCAAATTTCCCCGTATTATGGCTACAGGCATTGAAAGGGAACACATATTGATTCCATCACACATATTCTGAATATTCTGACGCTTTCATTATTTTGCAACTAAATAATACGAAACATGTATCTAAATAATATCGTTCGATGATTGAATAGGGCTTAGCCCTTTATCGTACGTATAAGTGGAACCTCCTTTTCTCCTCTGATGTCACTTCGTTTCTAATTGGGCTAGATTGTGAATTCCTAGAAATTAAATGAATAAAATATTGAAATATAATCACATTTTATCAAGCATGCATTGACAATGTACACTTAAAGGGATAGTTGAGTTTTGGTATAGAGGGCGCTACACAAATTAATTTTTTTGTGAGATAATGAAAAAGTGAGTGTCAAATTCGAAAGAGCATACAATTTTAATGACAGAATAAACTTGATTTGATCAAAATCGGTTCAGAAATGGCTGAAATATCCAAAAACATAACCATTTGTAATCAATGTGGGGCCCCACATTTATTCGATCATTTTGAACCAGCCGTCCTTTAAAAAAAAAGTACAAAAGAGGTTTTTAATAGTTGTTGATTATCTCTCTATCTAATCACTAATTCAACAAAACACCATATGCACAATATTGCATTTAAAATGGTTGAAACCGATGAGTGTTCAGAGAGCGCCCTCTTGAGTTTAACGGCTCTTTTTGAATGATAACAGGCTTTTTACTTAGTCATTTGTAATTTGTTATTCCTTTCGAGTATGGTGGAGTTAACTATTAATTTGTAATGTAATGGTGCAGGTTTTGGTTACTAAAATTCAGTTTGACCAAAACTGTACTTAGGCTCTTTACCAGAACTCAACTATCCCTTTAATATTCTGTAAAAACTTATGATATCTTAATCAAAGGTAATGTTCGGATTCGTAAGTCCGACGCGCGTGCCATCTTGCGAACGACTTGCGCACGCTGCGTAATACACACTTGGCTCAATGTTATGCAGTGCGCACAAACTAGTCGAAAATGGCAAATCGCGGTGCAGCGGGCCCCACGCATGACCATCTTTAATATGTAGTACGGTATGCAAATGACATTATATTCCGTAAACCATATTTCATCTACCTTATTGTCTGACCTCACTCAATAGTCTGCACTGTAGAGGATACAGAAGAAGAAAGAATTTCAGAACTTTGGGATGAAGCGTTACAAAATACCACGATCGCCTTTCTAAAATTATATAAAAATTATGTCATATTTTTATTATGTCTATGGATTACGTCGCGAGAGGATGTCGAGGATAATGTCTATCTGGGTCATTCTTCGCTCTCCGATTAATATAATCCCTTATCTCTATCTCCCCATCGTTCATTATGGGGTCGATAGGACTTAATCCATGAATCAAGTGGGGGGGGGGGGGGGGGGGGGGGCGTAGCCGCAGGGTCAAACTAGAGAAGAGATGGCAAAGAGGCTATACTTATATTATGTTAATTCAATTCGGAGGGGGGGGGGGGGGGGGAGGGCGTAACCCCAGCATCAAACCAGATGGAAGGGTCAGGTAGGGGACAATACTTGTTATGGATGAGCATCCTATATACTACTGTGAAACGGGTTTCATTTGAAGACGATAGTTCCTCTTTTGGCCACACCACGAATTATATATTTTGAGTTCAGTCAAGGGGTTCTAAGTTTGGATTTGCGGGACTTTAGGAGAATCCTCCGCAGCTGTGTGTATGGCCACGATCTGACTCATCATATGTCAGCTCCTGATATCAAAGAGATTTAGTAACATTGTCCTAATCCTCAAAATTTACTTGGAACTCTTAGTTCTCTCATACCTTATTTACGATTGAAGTGACTGTCTACGGGATCGTTTAAGCCGTGTACAAATATATCACTTTGCATTTTCGCTCATTTCTCGGCCAAATAACATCCAATTTACGTGAAAGTTTCAAGAATTACTTTGTGGACATATCAGATCACACCAATACACATTTAATTAACCACGCATCACTTTTTTCACTTGTCAACAAAGTTACTATATCCCTTTAATCCTTTCATCACGAACAAACTTGATATGAGGTTAACCCATTAGAAACGGAAACCTGCATGATATACTCTGTATTATTAAAGGGCAATGAAACTATGGCTTTCGGTTATTATTATCGTTTAGAGGGTGAACAGACATTTGATTTGATACAGTCATAACTTGGCAATTTTGGCCTCCTGGATCCCATGAATTCCTTACGTGAACATACTCACATTTTACTAATTCTTACGGCGGCAAAAGATGATGGGATTTTAAAATTATTAATTAAGTAGGGAACCCTTTAATTTTACATAATTTTTCTCCACAAATATATTACAAGGAATAGGGACAGTGAATGGCTAGGAAAGTCCCCATCCCATTTCTTCGTTGGCTTCACCTGAGGGGGGGGGGGGGGGGTCTGTATACATTAGTTCCTCTATAAAGGACTACACCACTGATTATGTTTTAGTTCAATCGGAAAGAAGTTCGGGATTGCGGGACTTTGGGAGAATCCCCGCAGCTGTGTGCACGGCCATAATTACATTTTGACTCATATTATGTCATTTATTCTGGCTTTTCAAATAGCCCACAGCAAGGCGGCGCCATTTTATACACCAGTCAAAGTAAAATAGGCTTCGCCGGGAATCGAACCGGAGACCTCCGAATTGTCACGAAGACTCTTGAATGATGGGGGACGGTCCCATGAAACCCTTTTCATTGCTCGATTAGTCAGAAGCTCAATCATTTCAAATATTTCTAGTCAGTTTCCTTTATATCCTTGGGATAGTGCCCGGTTTATATAGCTTCTGACTATTCGAGCAATGGAAATTAGGGTTTCGTGGGAACGTTCCCCGTTCAAGAGTCTTCGTGGCTCAATGGTTGAGCACCTGCAGCAATACGGAGGTCTCGGGTTCGATTCCCGGCGAAGCCTATTTTTCTTTGCTCATTTTTAATCTATAGGTTTTTTTGTTAGCTTTGAAATGCGAGCTGTATTTAAGCAGCATGGCTTTTTCTTGACACTGCTTGTGGCTTATACAGTGTAGCCAAGAATTATTTGGACACCTTGAAAAAATCACTTTAATTTAAATGATTCTAGAACAAATTTTGAAGAAAATGTTTGGTAAAAAGCTGCCTAAAATTCATTGTATGTGTTTATTAGATGCTGCTTTGTTGAAATCAAGATAAAATATAAGACCATTTTTGAAAAATTATCAAAATAGTTAGTTTCCTTTTTTTCAGGGTGTCCAAATAATTGTTGGCTACACTGTATATGAAAAATTAGCCATAGTATATAGGACGGGATTGTAACCACAGGGTATATGATTTTTTCCCCCTTTTCCCCTAAAACCCATCAGTGTGTCATCGGCCACGAAAGAGGCTGAACGTGAGCGTGAGCATGAATAAAAATAGCATCGGACCTGGTTGTTACCGTTTGTTCCTAAAATCATCTATGGAATGTATACCTAAATTCAATTAAACGACGAAGACTCTAATCTTTAAAAAGGAAGAAGAAATACAACCTTGTAACTAATAGCCTATGATATAACGAATGTTTTTTTTTATTAGCACATTCATTTGCAAGTCATTCAGTGTGTCTTAAATAAGTGTATGCCTAACAAATCTTGGAGGTGATAATGATAATATTGATCACAGAATGACGATGATTGAGTAATCAATATTTTGATGATGATGATGATGAAAACGACGTTAATAATATATTAAAGTTCGAACGTATAGCTATCATTTAGTTGTTAATTTTATGTTAATATTTGTAAGCGCTTAGAAGCTTTTTGCAATATGCGCTATACAAAAGTCTATTATTCATAATTTAGTTTATACCTTTAAGCATTTACAATCATTCGATTTCAACATAATATCTTTAATAAATTATAATAATTCAATTGCAACATAATCTTTAATGAATTGCGATAATTTGATTTCAACACATATCTAATAATGAATAATAATTCGATTCCAACATAATATCTTTAATAAACTACGATAATAAGCTTTATATAGGATATAAGGATCTCTGATCGCCTTTAAGAGATATTGTCACATATCGGTATCAATGTTCTTCGAGGGTGTATCCCGACATTCATATTTATGTTATCATAATTGTTTTAAGTTAGGCTTCCTTTATGGAAAGTTTATTAATTTGCAGTGCATGATACAGGAACTTCAATAATTAAACATTGACGGTATATAGTACTCACCACACTGAGTCAGGCCCGTGAGACATGGATCTAAAATTAATCAATTATTCGCGCTTTAAAAAATAATTTCACCTTTCTTACCAGTCTTGAGACCATAATCCTCAAATTATGCCACACAAATAATTAGGATGCTATATAAATATAACAACGACATGAACATGGTCATATCACCCAAATAGCCCTTAGGATATTCTTCCTACTTGAGCTCAACGATAATCCTTATTGTTTCGAAATAAATCCCTCAAGAAAATCCAGCCCCTCCTCTTCCTTAGCAGACGAACATTGTTTACAATAATAACATGCTAATGATGATCACGCTCGGATTTATGAGGCGTTTCCCGCGTATTAACCATGCATCTAGACCCATTATATAGTCATGTTGACGATATAAAAAGATTGGATGCTTATGACTAAACGTAATAATGCAGCGATCGAACAATGTAGGCCTATTCATCTCATTCTCAGGGGCGGGGATGATGACGATGATATCAGCGACGACGAGGACGGCGATTATAATGATGATGATGATGATCGACGATGATGATTATGATGGTGACAGCGTTGATGATGATGATGATGATGATGATGATGATGATGATGATGATGATGATGATGATGATGATGATGTTGATGATGAAGATAATGATGATGAATACGACGACAACAATAATGGTGATAATAATAATGATGATGATGATGATGATGATTATGATGGTGACAGCGATGATGATAATGCTGATGATGATAATGATGATGATGGTGATGACGATCATGATGTTGTTGATGATGAAGATGATGATGACTACGAAGACAACGATGATGGTGATAGTAATGATGATGATGATGATGATGATGATGATGATGATGATGATGGTGATGATTATGATGATGATGATGATGATGTTGATGATGAAGATAATGATGATGAATACGACGACAACGATAATGGTGATAATAATAATGATGATGATGATGATGATGATGATGATTATGATGGTGACAGCGATGATGATAATGCTGATGATGATAATGATGATGATGGTGATGACGATCATGATGTTGTTGATGAAGATGATGATGACTACGAAGACAACGATGATGGTGATAGTAATGATGATGATGGTGATAGTAATGATGATGATGATGATGATGATGATGATGATGATGATGATGATGATGATGATGATGATGATGATGATGATGATGATTATGATGATGATGATGATGATGATGATGATGACGATGACGATGATGGGGATGATGATGAAGAAGAAGAATATGATGATGATGATGATGATGATGATGATGATGATGATGATGATGATGATGATGATGATGATGATGATGATGATGATGATGGTGATGGTGGATGATGACGACGATGACGACAAAGACTATGACCTGATGGCCTCCTGAGTGATGTGGTATTTGAGCCCTCTTCATGCCAAGGGCACGGCATTTCATAATAGTCATTATCCACTTCGTTCATATCTTTTCATTATACTTGGAAGAGCAGATAGAATCTAGTTGGAAGTCAAGGTGAAACTTGAACCTACGCCAGTTCTGCTTTGCTACAACCATTACAACGTCTATCCTGAGATAAAGTGCTAGCTTAGTGTAGAGTATGATTTTCTGTAAACATGGTAAATGGTATACAGTAAAAATCGTTTATAGTTCGTCACGCTCGTGAGATAAGGGGTCTTAATCAATTACTTACGCATAACATAACAAAATATGTAACCTATTTTTGTAATAAAACTCGCCATAAGCACACACGCATGGTGATAAGACGCCACTCTCATTATATCATTATAATCCCCCCAAAAAAACAAAAACAAAACAAAACAAACTAAACTAAAAACTAAACAAAAAACGTCATCCTATCCTAAATCCGTATTGTTCAAAGAAAATGCCTGCGATTGGGATCAAATAAAATTGATATGCACCTGATAGTTTCCTCAAAATGATATTACGTATTTTCCTGTTGTTTGGACGACTGGGCTTATTAGTAATCCTTATTGTTAAGAAATTGATCCCCAGGAAATTCCGGCCACTCCCTAATTTTCTAGTCGAACATTGTTTACAATAATGACATGCTCATGATCGTGGATTTACAAGGCCTGATTAGGATAATGTGAACATTCAATTAACCCAGTAATTTCCCCCAAAATAGTATAAAAGTGGGGTTTCCACCTAATTATTGGTGTGATTGGGATTAATTGTAATCCTTATTTTTTCCAAGGTAAATCCCTCCAAAATCTAGCCCCTACCCCACCTTTGTCGATGAATATTTGCTGACAATGATAATACGATGACGATAATAAATACACTGATCTAAAATGTGTTTTAATGTTTTAAAATGTAGTGATCATATAAATTAATTATTAAGGGAAGCGGTTGATTGATCGATAAACTAGAAAATTAATACAGATTCAAAGTCCATTTTCCATTTGTTTATACTGCAATTGCCTTTGTACAGTGTATCTGAATACGTGTTTATTTGTGTGAAAATAAATCGAATCGAAAGGGAATACTTATGGTACATTCAGCTCAGAATAATCGAATGCTATAAATATTATGGCACAGGCGTAGTCTTGAAATGATAAGACATAGCATCAGTACATCTATATTAGATGACTTTTTTTAAAGGCTAAACATGATACAGGAAATGCTCTCCTTATTATTTTATCATATCTTTTTGTTCTTTTGAAAGTTCAGAAATAATCATCTCGTCACAGTCTTATTGCGTTAGAAGGATTTCTCGCAAAACGTTCATCAAATCGTTTGATCAGATTGACTCACTCGAACGTTAAAGTCATGGATCGAATTCGTAAATCGGATACGCGGTGCCATGATTGCGAACGCCTTGCGCATGGTGCGAAATACACGCTGGCTCAGTAGCACGTATATAGTGCACACAAACTAGCCTAGTTTAAAATGGCGACCCGCAGTGTTTATCCCCACTTATGACGATCTTTAATTTTTGTATAGATAAGATCAACAGATTTGTTTGTATCCCAGGATATTTGGCGAGATTACCTTCCTTTGATCAGCCCTCTTTAGTATAGGGTCAGCGAAATAAAGTGATACATAGACAACACATTTGCCAGCACAAAGAAATATCTCATACTTCGTCATAGCCCTGAAAACCCAGCATAAATCTGTTCATCCTGTTTATTTTGAACACCATTTTCTTTGTTTAAATATGTACAAAAAATAATGTTGTAAGACTGTATACATCTATGTTTTATAGAAAGGAAAGATTAATAGTCATAGGATTTATATGTGACTACCAAAATGTTGAGTGTATGCAGGTCACGTCAGTGCAGCATTTATAGAAACAACTATATCAGTGGCGCAGCTACGGGGGTAATTTGACAAAAACAATACAAAACGTTAAGAAGTAAATCTGTGAAAAAATTATGATATTTCGAGAGGGGGGGGGGGGGGGGGTGCGTTATTACAAATTGTTTTTGTTGTTTTATGATTTTGGCGTTCCGAGGCCAAACGGGGTGTTTGTAGCCCAAAATGTTCGCGGCCGAGACCAAGATCACTGGTTGAGTCGTGTAAGCGACCGGGGAGTGTTATCGCCAACAATGTTCGTGGCCGAGACCGAGACCGAGACCACTTGTTGAGTAATGAAAGCAAAGGGGGAGGGGGGGGGGGGGGGGGGTCATCTCCTAGACCGATCGTTGCCCGAGACCACTGGTTTAGATGGCCGAGACCGATAAAAAGTGGACCTTTCTGAATTGGGTGGGGGGGGGGGGGGGGGTGCGTACACACCCAACGCACCCCAACCCCCTGGCTATGGGGCCGGGTAATTTGTGTGACATTACGCCATACATTCAAACATGACTTCGCTAACTAAGCGACCACCTGTGTAGAAAGAACGTTTTATTTAAAGACCGTTTTTCTTTATTCTCTCTATAGGATTGTATGTGCATGTTCATGATACTATTATAATTATATACAAAGACCACCCTTTTGCAATTTTGGTATCATGGTCATTTGCCTGTAACTTATTAGTTAAGTTGCATTTCAAGATCATTTTATTACATTGGTATTCGAAGATAAATTGATTAAGCACTGAATTTTGAAACCGCAACGCAGGGGAAGTTCTTTTGCAGTGAAAAAAGAAAAAAACGATTTTCCTGAAAATATGTTGATCATGATAAAGCAAATTTGCTTTTCGAACATGAAATTAAATTCCCTGGTAAACGTTTAATATAGATTCAAAGGATTAGTTCGCTCACAGAACATTCAAATTAGTGGAATGTATTATACTGCACACTGCGGCGATAATCACGTTCATAATGATGTTAATACCCATATGCGACATTATCCAGTAGCAAATGGCAGGGTGTTAACAAAAACGATAATCGCCAACAAGTTTATCTTTAAAATGCACGAATCCATTCGAAGCGATCTCGTTTATGTTTTAAGAGAAGCGAAAATGATGGTGAATGATGCAAATAGATAGAAACAAAAATCATGAAAAAATCCGAGAGAGGAAATCTGCAGTAAAGTTTGCAAAGGGAGATTTCTGCTGTGCATTGACAATCTTTGCAGTGGTGTATACAGCTAAACGAGGGGGTGTGGCAAGAGGGGCACCTACCCCCATCCCGGTATGCTTGAACCCATTCTCTGCCCACCCCACCCCTTAATTTGCGCCAAAAGGAATACAGAAATATGGTTATAGCACAATTTATTTATTTATTTATTTTATTTATTATTTATTTTATTTTTTTATTTTTTATATATTGTTTAGATATATTGTTGTATGTATTATTATTATTATTATCATCATTATTTTTTATTTTCTTTGGGGAGGGGGGGGGGGGGGGCTGCCTCCTTCATGGGACATGTTGGAAGGGAGAAGGGAAAGGGTTGCCCCCAGTTGTGCGTTCATCCTGGATACGCCCCCTCCATTGCGCTGCATCACAATCTTTTCGTCAAGTGCACGCACCGTGCTCCGAAGATTTCCGGGTTTTGCGTCGTGCGAACACTCGCGATGTTTCAACAGGCCCTGATCCCCCCGGCTTCCATGCGTCCCAAACATGATGAAGACTTCATGATCCCGATCTTTGTCGATGATGATATAGAAGGAATTTGTGTATTTTTAGGATAAAACTGTCGATTGAGGGGTAATCCCAGAGGGGTAGCAAGGGTCAAACCAAAATGGGGGGGGGGGGGGGGTGGATGAGGGTGGGAGGGGCGGTAAGGATTCCTTTATAAGGTGTTGCCGTAGTGGACAATATAAGCCCAAAGGTAATTGGTGTATATTGTCGTGAAGGCAATGTGGAGGACACACATTTCCACCGGAGGGGGGGGGGGGGGGGGGGGGGGGGCAGGCAGGGTAATTGCCTAATATTTTCCATTTAGCCCCCCCCCCCCCCCCCTCCCCACTTTGGCTACGCCACGGCTAATCCCATCGCCGTATCGTAAAAAGGCAACATTAGGACGGGTAAATTAGTGGGGGCTTAGTCTTAATTGCCGATAGATATGTAGTTGAACATATTTTTGAAGATTGTTTCTAATCTTATCAAACATAGTCATGATGGTGCTCTGTTCGTTTTTTAAATTATTTTTTATAAACATTGTTCATTATAGTAAATAAGTCATTATGTAGTCATTTGTATTCCTGTGTATCGGAATAATTGACGATAGTTCTCATCATTGAGTCATTGCTATAACAAAAATTAAAAAAAATAAAGAGATTGTGCGGGTTAAAGGGATAGTTGAGTTTTGGTAAAGAGAGTACAGTTTTGGTCAAACTGAATTTTAGTAACCAAAACCTGCACCATTACATTACAAACTAATAGTTATAACTCCACCATGCTCGAAATGAATTGTCGTACTTGATCAATGTCTATCTTCTTCACCATGTACACTGTGACTCTTTTTGTCGTTATTCTGTATTATTTTGTCAATATCTTAATTCCAATTGTATCAAATTAATTTCGTCTTGATATTCTCCTTTTCATCATAATGTGTGTTTGTTTTGTTTTATTTATAAAGGATATAGCAACCTCGATCAGCCAAAAGAGGCGTTTTCAGAGAGGCCGTGATTATAGTAATATTCATTATTACCATGATTGCAAATCATAGCAATATTGTAATAACTAAATTTCGATACACATTGTTTTGTCCAACATCTTATACTTGGAGATCTTTGTGATACCTATAATTTGTGGTAGCCCTAGACCTATTATATACCCTTACCTACAATGAACCAAGAGATTTCTCCTTTGTTGAGTGGTTGGTATTGCCCCGTTTTTATCCCTCATCTGGATAGGTACCCTGTAATTTGTCGGGGGCGTTTCACCTTGAACACCTTATCTATCCGTGCGGTGTTACTGGATCTGTCAAGCTTTTTCTCGACATCGATATACAAAATAATCTAGCTGATCTTCAACTTACCGTCATTTAGATGCTTTATTTGGTTTTCCAAGTCATCGCCCGAGTGTGTCAGAGATTTCGTTGCTCTATCAGCATGATCAGTAGGCCTACATTGTCTATCAGTGTCATAACAATGGCTTACTTATTTTTTTTTATATTGATGTATTCATTTATTTATTTATTTTCATTTTTATTTGTTATCATTATTACAATTTATTAATGTATTAATTGAATTTTTCATGTATTTATTTATTGTATTTATTTATTTTATGTTTATTTCATTTATTTATTTTGTAAGGGGTTGAAAACGGGTCTTTTAGGTCATTCAAATACAATGAAATTGAAGATCTTATAAAGGAATCTAGTAACTTTGTTGACAAGTGCAAAAGGTAATACGTGGTTAATCAAATGTGTATTAGTGTGATCTGATATGTCCAGAAAGAAATGTGTGAAAATGTCAAATTAATTAGATGTTATTTGGCCGAGAAATGAGCGAAAATGCAAAGTGATATTCACTTTATACTCATTGCACTTTCTTTGTACACGGCTGAAAAGGTCCCGTAGATAATTCGGGAGATAATTTCATATCCGAACACTTCAATCGTAAGTGCTTTTATTGTTAATACGAATAAAACAAGGTATGAGGGAACCGCTAGAATTCCAATTGGACTTTGAGGATTTGGACAATGTTAATAAGTCCCTTTAACCATTATACCATATTCTAATTTGATTTAGGGGTATTTAGCCTCCCAAACACCCCAATATGTATGCGAGAGAAGTGGGGGGGGGGGGGGGGGGGGCGATAATTTTGGGAGAGGGCATTCTATATGTATTTCTTTATTTTGCCCTCATATTTGTTCTTGGTTTGTCAATTTATTGGGGCAAATGCCTCCGTATGTTATATATGCCCCTCATAGTTGCGTCAGTATTGTGTTGTAATTGGAGTAAACTGAACGCACAAACAGTAGTCAAAGGACTGAGATTGCCCATTACTGCATAAAATAAGCCATTTTACAACTTAACCCACGATGGATGGTGACATATTCCTGTGTAATTTTTTTAGCAAGTCATATCCTTACCCCTATCCCTCAGTTAGAGGGATAGTTGAGTATTGGTCAAACTTAACCTTAGTAACTAAAACCGGCACCATTATAGTACAAAGTAATAGTTATAACTTCACCATGCTCGAAAAGTATACACAATTACAAACGACTAAGTTAAACCCCTGTTATCATTCAAAAGGAGCCGTTAAAACTCAAGAGTGCGCTATTTAAAAAACCATTGGTTTTAGCCTTTTTTCATACAAAATTGTGCATTTAATGTTTGTTAAAATAATGATTCAATAGAGATATCATCAACGACTTTTTTAAAAACTTTTTTTTTCAAAGTAGTCTTCGAGCATTTTTTTAATAAAAAAAAAAAAGTCTAAAAATCGCCCGGTGATTGCCGGTGAAAAACATTTTGAATAAAAATATATTTATGGATATTTCAGCCGTTTCTGAACCGATTTTGATCAAATAAAGTTTATTCTGTCATTAAAATTGTATGTTCTTTCGAATTTGACAGTCAGTTTTTCATTATCTCACAAAAAAATATCGGGGGCACTTCGGGAAATACTAATTAATACACTACCTTTAAGACGTCGGATTCAGGTTAATTGTTTGGGGCAAGGGATCGGTCCAGTTAAAAAAACAAAAAACAAAAAACCTTTATTTATGTAGCCATTGACGTACCGTGGGCCGTGGGCCTGGGCACAATGATGTGGGACGGGGGCACACCCGAAGTAAGAATTTGTTTTTAGAGTACCCTTTTTGTTTTGGGGTTTGAATTATTGGGGGAACGTGCCCCCAACCCCCACCCCCGAAGCTACGCTACTGTCGGCGTCTCGATTGATTGGACCAATTGACCAAGTTGTCAGGGTTTTATAGGAATATGGCAAAAATAGAAGGTATGGATTAATATGAAGGTTGTATCAGCTAGTTTTATTAGTGTTTGTTTGTTTAGTTCATTATTTATCTGTTCTTATTTGAATCATTGGGGTGAGGGTGGAGATACTGTTTTCATGAAATGGGAAGGGGGAAGACTGGAATGACTAAGAGATCAGATACAAAATACGGGATCGGCAACGATTCGTATACCATACAGTAGAACCTCGCTATAACGAGTTGGAACATGGGACAAGGGAAATTACCAGGTTATATCAGATATTTTGTTATATAAGGTTTAAATAAATAGAAGAATATAAACAGCCTGTACCAGTCAAATTATGTTATATCAGAGTCTAATTATAACGCGGTTCTACTAAATAGGAGACAGGCAGTTTCAAAAATGAAATTAGGAGGTATACTTTGTTTATGGTTGTAGATTATTTTAGGCAAAAAATTAGCAACCGAGTTTGATAGGTAAGTTTTGTTACTTTTATAGCCTTCTAATGTATCATTACCGTGTGAATGGCAAACTTTATACTACATGCATGTATCATAATTATAATATCTTCCATATTCTTATGATTTCTTCCATTCTGAGTGCATTTAGTATTACAAATCATGGTAAAGATACTGTACGGTACTGAAATTAATTAAACTGTATAAACTCAACATTTGGTTCTCAGCTGTTGGTACGAAGACAGGGGGACTCACAGTGGATGAATGAACTCATGTTTCAATTAATGTGCGTCATTTACCCCCTAGGGAAGTATTGACATGTATATATCTCTCTCTCTGTATATACATCCAGATGCGTAACAGTCTTTAAAGTTTAAAGGTATATATGAGCCTATCTCTTTAGGGCCGGTCACATATCACCGGATAGCGTAAACGGATGCCCGACGGAGAGTACAATTTTCAATTCGTTCGTCTCCGTTCGTATGCGTGCGTTTTGTCCGTTCCTCCAGAGGGGGGGGGGGGGGGGGGTTAGGGGGTTTAACCCCCCCCCCCCCCCCCCCCCTTGGGCTGCCAGGTGAAAATGTATCAGTGAAAAAAGTGAAAAAAAAGTGGAAAAAAATCACTTACAGGGGTTCAAAATAGCCCCAAAAATTCGCCGCTTCGCGGCTCATGGACGATGCTCCGCATCGTCATTGGGTCAACCCCCCCCCTTAGCAAAAAGCTAGATCCGCCCCTGGTCAGGCAATGTACGTTGTTCTATTCCGTGGAATGTTTTGTGCATGATGCAATGGAGACGACTTATAAACGGGTTGGTTTGTTTATTCATAATTCTATGCTTCCACCACCGGATAATTTGATTGCGCAACTTGAATTTCTATTCGTCGGGCATCCGTTTACGCTATCCGGTGATATGTGACCGGGCCTTTTGCAGTTATCACTGAACTCAGTCGGTGACGTAAGCGTGGTCTGGCTGATTGGGGCATGCTCTTTGTCATTTCTTTATTTTGTTCTCTCTCGAATTTTAAAGTTTTTGTTTGTTTTCATTTTCGTTAAATTATTTTGGTGCAGTAATTATCACTGAACTCAGTCGGTGACGTAGCGTGGTCTGACAGATTAGGGGACGCTCTTTGTCATTTCTTTATTTTGTTCTCTCTCGAATTTTAAAGTATTTGTTTGTTTTCATTTTCGTTAAATTATTTTGGTGCAGTTATCACTGAACTCAGTCGGTTACGTAGCGTGATCTGACAGATTAGGGCATGCTCTTTGTAATTTCTTTATTTTGTTCTCTCTCGAATTTTAAAGTTTTTGTTTGCTTTCATTTTGGTTAAATTATTTTTGGTGCACGTGCCAATGCGGAAAATGAGTTTGCGAAATATTTCATATACAAGGATGCACATCTAAATAATCGTGACATGTATGTTAAACAAAAATCAACTGCTTTTTAATCTAACTCATAAGTCAATGTCTTTGTTGTTTAGTCTATACCGTATGTAAAAAAAAAAAATCACACTTTAACAGCATACGTCTCACTTGTATGTGCTTTGGAAGAAGAAAAAAAAACTATTTTGTGTAAAATACAGAAGTGGAAAACGGAGTTGAAGAAACGCATAAACGGCAGATGGTCTTACAATGAATTAACGACATGTTCCAATTAATGTGCGTCATTATATCCCCAGGGGAATTAATGTGCGTCATTATATCCCCAGGGGAAACACTGAAACATATCTCTTCTTTACAGGCGCCTTTCCGTTTTGTCTCTCAGTCCTTGTTTATCAGTGCCATTATCCGGAGAGGGGGGGGGGGGGGGGGGGGGGGGGGGGGGGGGGGGGGGGGGGGGGGGAGGGGGGAAACCTGAGTGACTGCCTCCACTATAGTTTGTACGTAATTGGCAAATCAAACATTACAAAAATAACTAAAACAATCTTGGATTTTTGTTTTTCAATCAAGATTCAAATCACAAGCTTGTTTAGCAAATCCCATCCCGCGGGGTCCCGGCCCCTTGTGACGAAACTTAGAAAAATAATATCAAAATGATTACAAGTGTTTCATTCAGAATTGATATATAATTATATAAGTAGTCTCTGTAACAGGTGTATAAACCACAAATGAATGAAACTCACTAATCAATAATATGCGTCATTTGCGCCACATAGGGTACACAATTGAAGTGCATACCCCGCTTTCTATATTACTGCCGCGGTACCGTTATAGTAGTGTCCCTGCTGTTATTTCAAACGGTACTTTATATTTGATGCAATGATTGCAGAAAGTATTGTAATTTTGTTTTTGTATTGTCGGGGCAAGGGTAGGTAGGGAGGGGTCCCCCCCCCCCCCAAAAAAAAAACAAAACACAACACAACATTATATTTGACAAATTGAATTCAAAAGGGTTAACAATAAACAATCTCACTGTGCCCTCCAATAATTGGCACCTCCAAAAGTAAAATCACTAACAAAAATAAGTAAGCTTTTACTAAATAATAAAAACAAAAAACAAATTATTATACATTACTACTACTAATAATAATACCAATAGCAATAATAGTAATAATGATACTACTTACCACCACCACCACACCACCACTACTTCTACTACTACTACTACTATTATCCCTACTACTACTACTACTACTACTATTATCCCTATCTTTCATCACCGTTTGTATTATACAAGTCAAAGCTGGTTAATTTATGCTGGACTTTGTTACCATACTTCCATGTAGACAGACCACAACAGTCAGATGCACTACCATCAACATACAATACTTTGATTCACTTCACACAACGCCATGATTCACAGAATCCAAAGGTCACAAAAGGAAACAACAAACATCGCGCTATAGTTTCTTATTCAATTTATTGATTTAGAAAGGCACTAACTAGATAGAAGTTCAATGTATAAATATTGCGGATTTAATAGTAGACTCAAAGAAAATTGCATCCATATGGCTTGGTGGTCAAGGATAAAGTTTCCCAAACGCTTTTAGCTGATGAAAGACAAGATTCGTTCAGTTTTATTCTCGAAATGTTTTTAAAAATAACACAAACACAAATCAACTAATCAGTATGGAAATATAGAGATGCTTTTCCATTATAACCGAGTTGGAAGGTGCAAGAATAATCTTTTTTGGTCAAGATGGTGATACAAAATAATGTTGTCAATAGACAACTGTACAAACCACTAAATTCCACTTAAGGCATTACGTTTACTTAAGGCGCAATGTTTCTTCAAATGTCTGTTTTCAATTATAAAGTACAATAAGTTTTTAATTGTCTCAAAATATTTACAAATATCATATATGGTCATGTTATTTCCTAATAATCCTGCAAAAATATCCCTTTTCAATATTAAAGTACAAAGAAGTTTCCACTGTTGCAAAATATTTACACATAATTTATAATGTTTTCCTAAACATATCCTCTTTCACATACCTGCAAAAAAAAGTGTTCAAATATAAGTTCAAATTAGGAGACATAATTAAAAACAGCTCTCCAAAGAAAGTTTCAACTACAAGTTTGATCAAGCCTCCACACTAACATTTTTCTCTACTGGTTCACTCGGGGCAAGTAAAATCATAAATTGCCAAATATTACTTGCCCAAACAGAAAATGTACTTGCCTGCTTACTTGCAGATAAGATTTACACATAAGAAATTACCATTTTTTCTCTCGCAGTTGACCAATAATTTACTTGCTCGATCGGGGCAACTAAACTAGACCATTAGGATATTTGACTTGCCCGATGTAAATTTTCACTTGCCCCGGGTAATCGGGCATGTGCCAGTGTTGAGCCATGATTATGTCATGTAAAGAGGTCACTTTGCTAGTCATTCATTAGTCCAAGCACTGCATAATTAATATGTGCATCGATCAATATCATAACCACTGTCATTACAAATATTTCATTATTTTGCTTGTTTATTATATACAAATGAGTGCACACAGAAACTTTTGTTCTACTTTAAGAGTGTTTCTAAACAATATTCAACGTTTAGAGCATGTCATAATTTAGTCATGTTCCATGGTCTTGACCTTGCAAAAAATGTTTTTTAAAATTAAGACAACTTGTGGAAGTGGTATAGAAGACCTAAAATACATGTTTATTTAAATGTCAGATATAACTTGTAAGATATAATAGCTAAGTCTCACGGAACAAACAAACTTCACATGATTTCAGCCACACTGAGGAAAATTAAAATTCTCTTCTATAATTAGGTTTATCTATTAGATTCATACACAATTACATGATACTCAGAGAGTTAGCATGAGTTACGCAAACCTCCAAATTGATTAATCAGCTAATATTGTACCTTCCATTGTGTCCTGATATAAACACAAGAATCTTATCAAACATAAAACATTTTTATACCTGCAAATATCAAATATCATACTTTCTAAATGTGTTAAGGCACAAAGCAATGTGAAAGATATGAAGTAAAGTCAACGATCTTCAGAAAGTGTACTATTTATACAATAAAAATGCTCCATTTAATTTGTACCAGTCAGAAGTTGTGCAAGGGAATTACACTACCAAAGTTACACATAGGCTAGCAAAATATAATGAGAACAAACATATATCAAACTTATAAGATAACATATAATCTCTATAATATTAAATCTCTGTTTGAGCTTTCCCTAATACAAAACTACTACCAGTATTACTTAAACATATATATTTTCAAATCCACACAAAACTGAGTCATATTAATTTATCTGTATTCTCATTTTATACTCAATTCATACATTTAGAAAGAAGTGAAATACTTATAATGTAGCATATATGTTCAAATCCACACAAATCTGAGTATTATCTGTATTCTCATTTTATTCTCAATTTATACATTAAGAAATGTTCAAACATTTTTCAAATCAATAATTTCCTTATATCTATCATATAAAATGTATAATCATACAATCAAAATCTACATACTGAAGATAATGTATCTTCTTTTATGATATAATATACAATAATTCCCAGTAGTTCGCATAATAATCTTAGCATAATGTAATGTCTGGCTCTGTGTGTATTATTCCATCAAAATCTCCATTTCTAAATAAATGTCATGATACATGATAAGTTGGGAAGAAAAATTGTAACTAATACATCAATATCTTAATAAATTCACAATCTGTGATCTTCTGTCCCATCATTATTGCTAACATATAAATATATATATATATATCAAAAACTAATCTATAGAAAATTATATTACTCATGGTATCACTTTGTCCATATCCTAGAAGAAAGTAGCAAAACAGGCTTCCAAGCGAGCGGATCAGGGTGACAAATAGGAGACCAAAAGAAAGACTAAATTTTCAAACAATACAGGGTGGCCCCCAAAAACCGGAACATGCCAATTCTCTCGGCACACAGCTGATGCACACTAACAATAGCGCGCGTATTGCTCATTGTTCGATGCTTTGACGGGCAGTAAGTGCGATTTATCGGGCACTGACTTGGTAAAAATTGACAAAAATGGGAACCCGACATGGTGTCACTCAGCGCGCCCTAAAACAAAAACTATACGACCAAAATTACTGTTCTTGGTATCGTTTTTCATTGGAAAAGATACCCTATCCGATGGACATAATCATTTTGTTACTATATTTTGGGAAGTGCCCTGTTCCGTTTGGGGGGGGGGGGCACCCTGTATAGGGAAAATAGGAAAGTCCTGCACTTATTCTTCAGAGTCGATGGATGGAAAAGAAGAAAATGTTTGGAAAAAGGGTTGGAAAAAAATAGAAGATTGGGGGAAAGGAGGAAAAGTACATGTAGAAGGAGGGTAAAATAATATTGGAAACTTGAGAAAAGTAGGATTGCTTGAAAGCCTGCAAAGACTTGTAATGATGTGATATATACTAATTAGATTTGTGCAGTTTCACAGAATAATCTGTTCTCACAATATTCAATCTTTACAATTGTTTGGTTTCAAAAAGGAAAATATTTAGCAAAAAGTTGAAAAAATTGAATATTACGGGGCTAAGAAGTGATATACTAATAGATTTGTGCAGGTCCACAGCATAATCTGATCTTATAATCCTCGATCTTTACAGTGAAAATATAAATAAATGTAATAATCATGGTCCAAAATTCCACTAGCTTGAAGTTACACAAATATAAATGTAGACAAAAATATTAATTATCTATCCTCAACAAATCATAAGAAACCGCACTTAATATATACTATACAATGAAGTAGCACTAGATGAGATCATCATTTTGAATTTACAAGAAAATATAGATTTTTAGAAAAATTGAGATAAATTCTTTAATTTTCTTACAAAAATATACATGTAGATCCTTGGAATGGAACGTATTGAAAGATCTTAATGTGGACGATGATATATCATCCAACAATGAAAAACTGAATTAAATGTATAAGCATACAAATATACAAATGTAATATGTCATTTCCATTTTCAAGCTAACTACTCTTAGCCTAAAGTGAAAGTGGTTATTTGTAAAGAAAACAAAATAAGCCTCTACTTATCATTTTGAAATAAAGTAAAGCAAGGCAAATAAAGTAAAGCAATCCCAAATTGAACTTGTTTGTCTAATGTATCATTTACTTTCTCTACATGTACGTTAGTATTTAAAAGAAAATAAAGTATAGTATTTGGTATTACTTTTTTGGGGCTCAGATACAGACACGGTGCAATTTTTCTTCAATTACATCAGCATTTACACATCCAGTAATGCCCACATGTATCTGTACAAAATCTACAGCGTATTGTTTTCACACAAAAGGAATGTAATGAATGGAAAAGTTTAGTGTACATACTATAATTGAATAGAAATAATATAACTAACTGAAACTGACATTAATAACCTCCTTTTTAATACCCTAAGATCCTTTGTAGCACTGTGTGAATGCTTCTATATCAACAGCTCAGATGCATCAAAGCCCCCCCCCCCAAATGAATAGTAGGAATAATAACTATATCTATATGAATAGCGAATAGTGAATATTACTTTGCATTTTCGCTCATAACTCTACCATATAACATCTGTTTAACGTGAAATTTTCACACATTACTCAGTGGATTTTTCTGATCGCAAAAATACACATTTTATCAACCGTTCATCACTTTTTGCACAGTATGTCAACAAAGTTACTACATCCTTTAATCAATGTTTCTTTGTATGTACAAAGTAATTCATACGCTCCTAAAACTGAATTGTGTTTAGTTTATTCTTTTGCAACCCTGACACAACCAAATTGTTTTACAAAAAAAACCTCAATTGAGTTGTTACAAGGAGTGTCACAAAGAGATTGGGTGGAATTCACAAAGGAGGTTTGTAGGAGGTTTGTACAAACCATGGTATGACCAAGGTTTACATCTATGGAATGCCATTTGTAAACTGATGGAGAAGGAATGTAAACTCCATACTTGTTAACAATGTTGATTTACAATTTACGGTATGCGAGCAGCATTCCATAGATGTAAACCATTGTCAAACCATGGTTTGTACAAACCTCCTACAAACCTCCTTTGTGAATTCCACCCATTCTGTTCTATATGTAAATGTACGCTATTATCAAGTGTCCCATCTATAAGTGTTATGCAGTCACTTATTGTAGATGTTTCATGCCTCAGTTCATCACTTTGAAGTGGTGTGGCAAGATTGGTAGAGCGCGCACTTTCCGATCATGAGATCCCGAGTTCGAACCCTGCCCACCGCGTTTGTCCTTCAGCAAGACAATTTATCCACTATTGCTGCTCTCTACCCAGGTGTATAAATGGGGACCGGTAGGAGGTGAGAGCCTTTATGTGAACCATCTTCTTGAGCCCACTGAGCGCTTGGAAGGAATACTCCCCAGGGAGTGGAGATGGTGCACACAATGTGTGCTGGTTTGCATTGTATCCTATCCTATGACCGGGGTAATAATATAGCTGTAAAGCGCTTAGAGATGATTATCAATCGTGATAGGCGCTATTTAAATCGTGAATATTATTATTATGCCCTGATTGACTGATTCTATTTTTAACAAGGGGCTCATAACAACACAAATGATATGTGAAAGAGATTAGCTACAATAACAACCCATTTCACTGACAATTACAGACAAATTATATCATATAACAATTACACATTTTAAAAACTGACTCATCATATTGGGCATATTTCTGTTGAAAACAAGATCTACAATATGTGACTGGATATAGGAAAAACCTGCACTTGTCGGTAATTCAGGTTTGAAGAAATGGGCATTAAAAGTTCACACAATATATGTAAAAGACCTAATGTACATGTATGTAAGTAAAATTGAAACAATCATATTTGCCAAATATGAACCAATTTGTTAGAACAAAGCATCACACAAAAGCTTGTGATGAGGCCTTTCTAATCGAATGGAAACCTAAATTTTGATTTTGTTATCGACAAGTGCAAGGTTTTGCCATATCCGGTCACAGATATGTTCTACTAAGACTCAAACTAGAAAGAGTCAAGTTCCCCGACAATATATGGCTATAGCAAAACCCGGCACTTGTCGGTAAAAAATCAAAATGTAGATTTTCACACATTGTGTGAATGCCCATTTCTTCAAAACATGAATTTTGCGATATAACGGGTCACATATATTAAGTCAATAATTACAACAATATTATGCAAACCTCTCAGAATGATTCACAGTGAGTGAGTGTTAACTCAAAACAGTGTATAAATTCTTATTACTAAAACTAAAAACTAATCTAGTTCAGACATCAAAGAATTCTACTTTGATGGTGTGTGGGCCGGCCCCCTTTAAAGGGATCTAGTAACTTTGTTGACATGTGCAAAAAGTGATGAAGGATTGATGCAATGTATATTGTTGTTATCCCATATGTCCACAGGGTATTGTGTGAAAATTTCAAGTCAAATGGACATTGCATGGCCAAGTAATGAGCAAAAATGCAAAGTGATATTCACTAACTCACTGCACTCACTTTGTACACGGTAAGAAAAACTCCGGGTGAGTTTTTCTTATCTGAATACTTCAATCGTACATTTCTTTGTAATGAAAAGGAAATTTGAAAAACCGAAACCGGTCCCATGATTTTATTGTTAATACGAATACAACAAGATATGATGGAACCGCTAGAATTAAAATTATATTTTGAGGATTTGGACAATGTTCCTAAGTCCCTTTAAGGAAAAGAAAGGAGGTGAAGGAAGTTCTTGTGATGTTAATTAGAGGTACTGAAATAAAGACATAAACTCGTGACTAAAAATAGATCCATTTCACACATTAAAGAATTTTAATTGGTTAGTGGCCCCTTGTATAAAAGGGAAGATAGGTTCTTCTTTTTTTTTCTTCATGTAGATTGATGCTAAAGTTGATTAACTACTAACATAAATAAGAAAGTTACTTTGTTGGTGGTCCCCTTTAAGGGACAGAAGGGGGGGGGGGAGGGTGTTCTTGTTTTGCTGTGATGTCAAGCATGATGTCCGTATATTTCCTCACCGCCACTGGAGGGGAAATCCCACTTTCCCCTCTCTATCTCTCCTCTTCAATCTGTACTACTCCGTTCACATCGTTCTACAAGTGGCAAGTGCACCTATGCAGCTCTTCTTGTGTTTGCTAGTAGTTTGCCAGGTTATGAAATAAATGCACATTTGTTTATTCTCTTCTTCCTTTTAAACATTAAAGGTAGTTAAAATTTGTACATCAGATGTGCAATAGAAACTTATGAACACCTTGCCCACCATGCAAACTACAATCTGAGGAATGTTCTTTTCATCAAGAGAGAGGGAGGTGGGGGGGGGGGGGGAGGGGGGGTTGGAAGGGTCATCTCACCCCTGAACAAAAGCATTCCTACATACATCCACATCCAAATTAATGTTTGAAGTAAAAAACAATGTTTGTTTAATTCAAAACTGGTACTACAATTTGTGCACTGCTTCAGAAACAAAAGTCCAGAACCTACAATGTGCATCAAGGGTAGATATGAAAAGGGTGGGAGACAAGATATGCCCATGTGTCAAATAGTTTAAGATCTGGGTATGAAAAGAGTTTAAGACAAGAAAATTCCATACAGTATGTCAAATAGTTTAGGATCTAGGTAGGAAAAGGGGTACAATACAAGAAATGCTCATATGTCAAACAATTTAGGATCTAGGTATGAAAAGGGATATCTAGCATGAAATGCCCACAATGTCAAACAGTTTAGGATCTAGGTATGAAAAGGGGTATATAACATGCAATGTCCATGTCACTGAAGACATGCATCCTTATTCATCACTCAACACTCTCTCTATCTACAGCGGGGATCTCATTTTAAAACTAATGTTATTAGTTTCCTCCCCTTTGGAAACCAAAGGAGGTGGGCAGGAATGGCTAATGTGCGTTTATGGAGAAGGCATTGCAAGAAGTAGAAATTACATTGTAGATGTATGCATGTAGATGTAATGCTGGAATGTACTTTTTCTCCTTTCTGTGTTGTTGTTTCCTTCAATTCCACATGCACTTTTTTTCATATAAGGTAAATAACATTCTACGAAGTACTAATAACTACACTACTACTGCTACTAAATAATAACACACAGCTCTTAAATATTATCTATCACATCTTTGCTGGAACAATCCCAGTACCCTAAAGAAAAACTTACGTGTACTAATGACGTACTATTCTCATTTAAACAACGTCAACAACATCAATTTTGCTTGAAATACAATACTCACAATGTAGCCTAGTGATGATATCATATCTACATCATGCTTTTAATATGCACCTTTTGGGGTAACATAAACCTTTGAGTTGAAATTCTCTTGTAGCCAAGATTTAGAAGGGAACAGTGATGTGAAGTATTATCTTCCTCAATTTGTATGCACCTTGTATGAGTTGCGAGTCTGGAATGCTCCCGAGTGAGCGGTAATCCACATGTAGCCCAATGATGCAGAAGCGAACGTTGATGTACATGTACAACTATATTTTCTACTAGTTTTGTGCACCTTGCTGGGGTTGTGAACCTCTAATGCTCTTAATAAGTGAGTGAAAATTCTTTGCAATTTATCATGCGACGTAGAAGTGGACAATGCATCGATATCTTTTCTAGTTTTTGTGCACCTTGTAGGAGTTGCAAGTCTGGAGCGCTCCCCAGTGAGTGAGTGGTAATCCCCATGTAGCCCATGAAGTATATAGAAGTGAACGACGATGTACAATTACATCTTCTGGATATAGTTTGAGGGGAATAGACCCTCTCGCCCTCGTAGCCTGCCACGCCACCAACCGGAAAGATCTGAACAACAAGAAGAAAGGAGAAGAAAAAGAAATAATAATAATAATAATAATAACAATAATAACAATAACAATAACAATAACAATAACAATAACAATAACAATAATAATAATAATAATAATAATAATAATAATAATAATAATAATAATACAAATACTAATAATAATAACAATAATACAAATAATAATAATAATAACAATAATACAAATTTGAAAAGAATACAAATAATATCTTATTATCTGCCAATCCATCTTTTACAAAATGCTCCTGGCGCAGTTAAGGTTATCTACGCACAGTTATCAAAATAGAAATTACGTATTCACTTGTTACAGAACTGCTGAACATAAAAACAAGATGATTAGCGACAATACATGTACATCAATGAACTACACATACGTGCAAAGCTACCAACATTGTAATGCAACAATCGGGAAGATTTAGGGAAATTTCATCAGATATTGGGAGATTTATATCAAACGCATACAACTAAAATGACAATAATAATATTAAACAAATCAGGGAGATTGGCTGATGGGATGAAATCTGATGCATTAATCTTGGGTCTATTTTCCAGGGAGTCTCCTGCGAAATCAGGGACACTTGGCAGCTCTGTACGTGTACATGAAGAAAACAAGGAAAATATCCAATTTACTTTCAAGGGCTACTTTTCAAGCTCACGTGCATGAAAAAAAACACTAGTTATAAAATGTGTCATGCATTGAATTCTACGTTCTTATAATTTTTAATTTAAAAATTTTTTTTTTTGGGGGGGCTCCTTTTGGCATTTCCGGGGTGCTAAATCTTCTGAGCCCCCGTGTTTTATTGTCACTGGTAGCCAATTCTCCTACTTATCTTGGCAACTCAGCTTGGCTACCATCCACCATAGCCCTTGCCCCAAGTCTACCCTACAGGACCCAGTGCATACCCACCATCCAGAGAGATTAAAAGGACATTTAAAGGGATCTAGTAACTTTGCTGAAATGTGCAAAAAGTGATGAATGGTTGATACAAAATGTATACTGTTGTGATCTGATGTGTCCACTGAGTAATGTGTGAAAATTCCATGTTTTATGGATATTATATCATGGCCAAGTTATGAGTGAAAATACAAAGTGATATTCACTAACTCACTGCACTCACTTTGTACACAGAAGAAAAACTCCGGGGCAGTTTTTCTTATCTGAATACTTCGATCGTACATATCTTTCTAACGAAAGGGAAATTTGAAAAACCGAAACCTGTCCCATGATTTTATTTTTAATACGAATACAACAAGTAGGGCCACTGATTTTCCGTTTAAAAAAAAAGGCCTTTTCCGTTTCAGAAAATCTGGAATTCCGTTTTTACCTGCCTGAAAAACGGAAATTCCGTTTTGCCATAGACTTTGTACATGTGAAAAACTGCAAATTCCGTTTACATAGAACTCCATACAAAATTCAATGAGTAGGGTAAAATCATGATTTTCACCCACAAATCATCAAAATTTTGGGGGAATGTGTCATGCCTGATATCAGGAAGGACTTACCACAGGCCAGAGGCAGAGAGTAAATATCTTTAACATTTATTCATTAATGATTAAGGCTGAGTTGGTTCAGTCCGTCACACTGGTTCCCAACCGTCACCATCGGGTCCCGGTTTCGTTTTTTTCGGAACGGGCTCCAAAAAAGAAAAGGAAAAAAAAAAAAAAAAAAAAAAAAAAATGATTTTTTTTTTTTTTTTTTTTTTTTTTTTTTTTTTTCCGTTTTCCGTTTCAAATGGTCAATTCCGCGATTTTCCGCGATTTTCCGCGATCGCGGAAAATCCGTGCCTCTAAACAAGGTATAAGGGAACCGCTAGAATAAAACAATTATTTTGAGGATTTGGACAATGTTACTAAGTCCCTTTAACAGGACATTTAAAGGGATCTAGTAACTTTGCTGAAATGTGCAAAAAGTGATGAATGGTTGATTAAAAAAATGTATACTGTTGTGATCTGATGTGTCCGCTGAGCAATGTGTGAAAATTCCATGTTATATGGATATTATATCATGGCCAAGTTATGAGTGAGAATGCAAAGTGTGATCGCTAACCCATTGCACTGATTTTGTATGCACAGTTATTATAACTTTCCAGTGGATAATTAAAAATCTGAACACTTCAATCGTCAAATAAGAAATGCGAAATTATTGGTAATAAAAATTATACAGCAAGGTATGAGAGAACCACTGGAGTTCTAAGAAACATTTGTAGATTTTGCCAATGTTACTAATATTAAAGGCATATATGCGTGGGTTATAAAGGGTAGTCAGCAAATTCCAATCTCTCGAGGTAAACTCAAGATATATGTTGGATCGATCGAAGAGAGGTGTTTCGAAATATCTGAACAAAGGCCTTCTTATGAAATTGCATGCAGCAAACAAATTTCTCACGCTATCACCTAGCCATCAAACGGCGGCACTTTGAAGTCGGTTGTGGTTAAGCGTGTTACGTGATATTTTCGCTCGTAAACATCTCTGATGGATCTCCATTCGACTAGTACAAACATTCCGAACGCGACTATTTTTAATGCATTTTTGACTCGGGTATTCGGCCGTGGGACAGTTTGCGATCGCTACTTATAACTGAGCCAATGGGGATTACGTACCATGCGTAAAAGTGCGCAAGATGGATCCATGCGTCCAATAACCCACGCATATATGCCTTTAATGACAAGTTTGAGACTTACAACAAACAAAAAGAACCTTTCAACATAACAATTGATACATTTCTATATGGTACTATTTTCATTTTATGATATGAAAAAAACAAAAATACAAGGTCCCTAACTGCTTTTGACTAGGCAGTTTTATTACAAGCACATACATGTATCAAGTAACAATAATATTGGGCTTGGGTATATTTATTTATATTGCAGAACAATACGATTAGAAACAAAAAATATGAGTGATGCTTTTAATACTTAAAAGTACAGTAAGTTTGGGAATTTAAATAGCCTGTCATTGATCACTCAAATTTGACTAGGCGGTCATAGAGTACACTAAATGAAACAACAATCACCTTTTAACTAGTACATTCAATATTGCAGAACAATATGATAACCCAAATTTATGAGTGATGCTTATGAAAATATCCTCTCAATGATCACTCACATTTGACTACCGCAGCGTTAGAGTACACTAAATTTTAAAAATCTAAATGAAAATCACCTTTATAGTACATGTTTATTCAACACTACAGAACAGAACATGAACAGAAACAATGGGTGTGACATTACACTAATTTGGCATCTCTCCAATTAAACAGTTTTGAACTGAATTGCTGGCCAACAAACCATCCACCTGTCAACATTTCTACTTTAACCCATTCAAGACAAACTGATTTTGCTATAACATGCATTCTCCATAGACACTAGCCCGAGAATTTCGGGGACCAGTCCAGTAAGACCAGTCCTGTATGGGTTAACCCGTTCCCTTCGTGTTTCTGAAATCCCCATAGACATGTACACATCCCACCCGGTTCCCGTAATCAAGGGGTTTATATCATGATGCAACCTGAATCACACAACAAAGTTTTTACATTGATGTGGAAACAAGCTTACATAAGTAATGAAAGGCTGCTGCTGAGCATTTTACTTCATTATTAATGAGTCAAATGACATTTCCAAAGTCTAAATTGTCATAATATTCAAGACCACATTTAATAGCTTGTTCCTTAGTTCATGATGGAACCAGATTCACACAACAAAGTTTTTACATTGATGTGGAAACAAGCTAATACATAAGTAATGAAAGGCGACTGCTGCTGAGCATTTTACTTCATTATTAATGAGTCAGATGACATTTCCACAGTCAAAGTTGTCATAATATTCAAGACCACGTTTGTTAGTTCACAATGCAACCTGAATCACAAAACAAAGTTATTCATTCAGGGGAGAAACAATCTACACTATGAATGGTGAAAGGCTGAACATTTTATTTCATTATTCATGAGTCAGATGACATTTCCAAAGACAAAGTTGTCATAATATTCAAGACCATGTTAGATGGATAGTTTATTAAAAAATGACTTTACCCCTGCACCCATGGCATCAAGATTCCAGAACTGCTAGCAAAATCACGGCCAGCTTTTATGCTCAACTCATTCAATTACATGTCCAGACAGAATTTAGAACAGTTTAATTTGTGAATATTGCAGGTTGAGCTATAAAATGTACAGTATCTCTAATTCTTGTACAGGTTTAAATAATGTACATCAGTACTGCATTGAATTGACGATCATTAAAACTAATTCCAAGTGCTAAATTTAATTTGTCATTCCAATTAAAGCCACACAGGCGTCTTAGGGAAGCCCTCAAATATCACATGGTTGCACAACCACTATGTGTACAGCCATATCATATACACCATTATGTGTATAACATGTGAAATCTATGCCTACAAACTTACTGTAAGACTGAAAGTTTTAGCAACCAAATAACTGAAATAGCATTTGTCTGGTTTAAGAAAAACACTGCACACATATTAGGACTGCATAGATACTGTATGCATACATGGGACTGCATATTTATAAAGAGGAGATTCTTTCATATCTTGAATTATTCCATCACTGAATGGGAAAAAGAACACTACACCTTTTAAGCACATCAAAGTGTTGATTATTTGTTAATATACATGTCATAATTTTGAAATTTTTTGAGATTTTGAAGATTTTTCCAGGACATTTGAAAGAGTTTCCAAAGACTCATGTGGCTTTAAAAAGGTCAGTTCTCCGCTAGATTTGGCATCAGAAAAGGAATTTGAGATCTCATGGATTCAGACAAACTAATTTTAGACCAAGAAGAAGAGCATACAGGAATCGTTGGCATTTCCATTTCCGGGCCATCCGCACTAAAATGTGAGCCAGGCCAGAGGAGAAATATTGATATCAAATGCGATGAGTAAGGGGTCCCCATTTCCTGTCGTATATAAATCAATTATCTAAAAGTTCATCATGTATATCTCTCTTTTCATTTCATCATGTATATCTCTTTTCATTTCATTACATGAGCACTCATATTGCAGTATTCCGAGCTAATAACTATGCATTTCAGTTGAGAGTTTCATATAACCATAATTTGTCTGACTGGACTCTTAGGGGAGTTTACTGCAAGTGGCCCGGCACTTGTCTTAATTGCAGATCTAATTCGTAATAATCATAAACGATGCCTCAATATGTCAATCAAATGGACACTCATATATTTCTAAGTTCATTTTTATTCATGTGTATTTAATTTTATTTAGTTTTCTTTCACACTGGAGTCATTCAGAAGTATATAACCACTGACTTAGTATAGCAGTTCATTCACTACATTTGTCAATTTGATATTGAAAATATAATATCTTCTGTATAAAATTACTTGTTTACCAATCAAATCCATTTAATTACATTCCTGGCAGAATTTAATGAAATACAAAGTAAACCTAGCAAATAAAGGCAAGTAAACATAGGTATAACATAACAATGTTCTGACCAGATATATGTTGACTACTAATTGAAGACGAGCAAAGCAAATTGGACATGGCGCTATGGCAGGGAAAATAGGAATTGAACCCGAGACCTTCAGATTGCAAGTCTACTATGAGTGTTATGTTCAAACTGGCTGTCGTTTGGGGTACCTTTTATCATCAAATTGACAAGTTCACGCAGATCGACCTTCTGCAACAAATTACTTTTTGTAAGAGTTTCTCTGATTTTTCGGTTGAATATGTCCCAGGCACCAAGATTTATTGAGTCAGATTTGAGATTTTAAAATGAAAACTCCTGAACAAAATTGTTACATCCCAAGTTTGGAGCTGGAGGATACCAGTTAATCAGGTACATGTACTTGTTACTAAGTGCGTCACTTGCCTTTCCAACGTTCAATACACAAGAGGTATTAATACAGTAAATTATTTCTTTGGAATGCACCACTTTCTTCAAGTCAAACTTAATGCTAAGTTGGACTTTAAAATTATGGAAAGCCAATAGTTTCTTTGTAAAATTGTTAAACGAGTTCTACAGGCATACAATTTTGAGACAAATCATTAACATTTTCTTTTATCAAAGAGACTTGAAGTTATTGTTGAGAAATTTTGTTGAAAGTTTCAAATATTCACACTTTGGGCTCTTGACTAAACTCCAAAGCTACAAATGGATGTCCACAACCTTCTCGCCAGTGTATAAAACACTTGGCGGCGCCGCCAAGCGTATGAGTTGGTAGAGTTTCCCGCGCCAAGCGCAAACTTCCCCCGCCAAGTGTGCCGCCAAGCGCAATATTCAGCGCCAAGCGCCTGAAGTAAATTGCAAATAAATCATGTTTATACAAACAGTTTCTCATGCTAAATGTTACGGAAATGTTTTCACCGCATGAAAGACTTTCTCATCATATTTTCTGCGGCGATTTCCCATTGATATGCGATCCCTATGCGATTTCCCTGCGCGCGCGGTCGTCGCGAGTATCTCAGAAACGAACCTCAAGACTCCCAGTCACACGTCGGAAAGCGTTCGGAAGCGGGCCAGGCGGCGCGGCGGCCTGCCCCGCGCCAGGCCGCTATGCGAAGAGGTGCTCTAGCTCTGATCGCGGAGCACCGTGCACGCACGTGGCCGGTTTGTATTATTGTACGATCGACAATAGCATTTTGTTTTCGCGTATTATGATCAGAGAAAATCATATATATGATTTTCCCGCGATCATAACACGCTACTACATGTTTTGATAATAATCTAACATGTTTTATTTCATATTTGCTTTCATTTACAGACAGTCAGACACTGAGAAAGGGATCGTCCAAATAGAGCTGAAGACGGACGCACAACATGAGACGGATCATGCTGGGCATGAGATAATTATATTTATAAGACAAATGGATTATAGATAGTTAAAGTCATAACCAATTAAGGGGAATAAACAATGAGGGCATTTTGGTCCGACTTGAGCGATTATAAGGAAACGTTAATTGGCTGTATAAGCTGTAAAATAATACCTAGACATGATCAACAGTTAGAACTTAGATTCGGATATAAATGGAAAATAAATTGATAGAGAAAAAAGGGACAAACGGCATCAGATAACGGCCCGGGGAAAACAAACATGCAGAAAGAAAGGTTTAAGTTACAAACTTTCATAGGATAGCTGATAATTTGTTTGCACAAAGATTAATCATTGGACTGAGGACGATCATGCCATGATGGGATAAGGATGAGGAAATAATAATGAAGATGGTGTGAGCATGACGATCTCGGGCATGTATGATTATGATATCGGAAATGATGAACGGATGATCAAGATGAGGATGACGGTGATGATTATGACATGAATGATGAACGGACGAGAATGATGAAATGATAATGAAGATGATGAGCATGACGGTGGGGATGCATGATTATATCGGAAATGATGAACTGATGAATGTGATGGTAATTATGAAATGTGATGATCAAGATGAGGATGACTGTGATTATGACATAAAGGATGATGGTGCATGATCGGTGATCACTATATTATTGTAAAGCGCTTAGAGAAGATTATCAATCATTATTAGGCGCTATATAAGTCGAATATATTATAAATTCCTACTGAAGAAAATTATCAGTGATGGTATACAAGGCCCGGTGTTTCTCCTTGGCGAATTATGAAAATATATCCCGACTGATGGTCGTCAGACGGACCGACACGAGACATTAAGATGGAGAGAGGCGAAGCCAAGGAAATAATATGTCGAACTGAGGCAGAGGCAATACCGCGATTACAGTACAAAATGTAAGTAGTGAGATTAGCTTGAATTGTTACTTTATGGGTGTTACGGGTTGGTCCTCGATACAATTCGAGTTTGACCCCCAATTTATATTTATTAAAAAAAGGAATGGTGTGTAAATAAAATAAGTACGTGTCCCCATTGAATAATGTGCGTGCGCGCACCCCCCCCCCCCCCCACCCCACCCACCCCATACCCAGACCAAGAGTAATACGCTGTCAGAAGCAGTATAGTAAATTCTAAAACCCTATTCAACCCAGCCCGTACGCAAAGTATAGTTTCTCATGAATTTTTAAATACAAATATCAGAACTATCGCAACCTCGCCGTCAAGTCCATGATCAATATTAAATTATTTTCCAATAAACTACTTTCAAATCTCCAGAAAGACAGCCAAAGATAAATTTTGCGTCATTAACAGTGAGATACACGTTCAAATTGTGACTGTAAGTTCATTGCATTGGCATTCGTGTGTGTAACTCAGGTGAGCGCTACCGCGGAGCGGTAGCGCTCAGGGTCGGGCTCATAGTGCCCCCAATTTTTTGCGGTAATGTGCACAATAAGTGTGCTTAAAATTATAGATATGATACGGTACTTACCACCGTGTAGATGATACATATGTTATGCAACTATGGGGTGGATCAGAATGATGATTTTTCGCTCCATTCCGCATCAAAATGAGTGATTTATGCACATCATAGACTTCTCTCCGTGCCGTACCGCGACTCCGAAAAGATTGTGAACGAAAGATGATCGCTTTGCGCATGCGCTATAACTATGAATATTCATGTATCGCAGGCGCCCTTCGATCATCTTTCGTTCACAATCTTTTCGGAGTCGCGGTACGGCACGGAGAGAAGTCTATGATGTGCATAAATCACTCATTTTGATGCGGAATGGAGCGAAAAATCATCATTCTGATCCACCCCATAGTTGCATAACATATGTATCATCTACACGGTGGTAAGTACCGTATCATATCTATAATTTTAAGCACACTTATTGTGCACATTACCGCAAAAAATCGGGGGCACTATGAGCCCGACCCTGAGCGCTACCGCTCCGCGGTAGCGCTCACCTGAGTTATCGTGTGTGCAGCTGCATGCTGCAAACAGTCCATGATTAGAACGTTGAAACGACGTAAAATACCATTTGTGTTTTCTTTCGAAGCATGCAAGTAGTCTATTCGAGGTAAAGGTAATTTAATATCAAACATGAACTTACCAACAATGATTCGGCGATCAAAATATCTTACAAGTTTTACGTGACATTATTTACGGTGATAGTATAATAATCACGACTCGATCTCTGTGTGTACGGCCAGCTGTACGGTACCTTGTACATACATGCAACATGTACGTTCCCGGTCCCGCCCGCCCTAGCTATTTAGCAATTCAACTTCAACTTGCCTTACGATGTTATTGTTGTTATTTAGCTTTCAAAATCCACCACGTGGCGCGCGTGTGTTGTGTGATCACATCGCGGCATAGATTCAAATATTGCTTTCCCATAGTTCATAGACTTGTTTGGGGCTTGTAATTTGTCTGATAATTTATAATAATATGTACATAAAGCAGATTAATAGCAGATTACCTACCTGACAGACTTACCTTAGACTTTTTGGTACGTGAGCGCCGTGGAGTTTTAATTATGCCGACATTCCCAAATCCCGATCGATGTAGTCATACTTGCACCATCACTTTCGTCTTGTCATGGTTTTATAGTCGTTTCAACACAATCATTATCAAGTTCACATACTCATTCATCACCAAGTCATACCAAGTAATCGTTTATTTTTCATTATTTATTATCAGTTGATTTTTTTGTACATCATCACATACTAAAGAAAAATCATCTCCAAGTTATTATTTTAAATATGACTATCAAATTATCAGTAAAACTGGGGTAAAACTATCATAAAATAGCCGAGCCATCATTTGAAATACTAAAGTAAAATGGTAAGTATTAATGATTAAACATCACAATCAAAATCATCGCTAGTCGGCAGGGCAGTCGCACATGAAACTAAATCATACTCATACCAGGACCGTCAACAAATTAATTATTAAAAGAAGATGACTAAAACAACAGGGATAGACAAATTATGATAAAGCATTAACTGCATTTTTTGTTCAAGCCCGAATGTCTGTAGAAGCTGAACGGTTTCCGATGATTTGAAGGAGCCTTGCAACAAAATGGATGTGGTACTCTTACTGACTCGGACCGTCTGTCATCTTCCTAAAAAGGAAAGAAAAAAAAACATGTTATGATTATGTTGATAGTTATATTTTGAGGCCATTATTATGACAATGACATCAACGCACAACTGTCCCGAGTAAAGTTTATGTACTAGCTTCCCCCGAATTATACAGCTTGCTGGCGACTATATAGAAAAATCTAATGTTTTCATGTCCTTTTCTACATTGTATTTCACTGTCGGCCGACAGTAAAATACTGCATTTTAATGTAAAAGAGGACACAAAAACGATGGAATTGTCTGGAGTCTAGCTGGCGATCTAAACCGCCCGTTTCAAACTGAAACGTTGCATGCACGCTCGCGGCATCAGCTCCGACGACTGGGTCTTTTTTCTATCTGCATGCACGTGGGAATTGATCGAGTTACTTGCTGTTTTAGTACCCAAATGAGGTCAAAATTCGCTCCAAAAGATGGTCTAGTTTTGAGTTTTCGCGCTACGCGCTCCCTCCCCCCTGCGCACGCTTTGCGTGCGCGATCGGCGCTATCGCGCCGATAAGAGCTCCGCCAAGCGCAATTTTTCCGATCTATAAATTTTTGATTTTGCGCCAAGCGTAAATTTTTTTCTGGCGAGAAGGCTGGATGTCCATAATTGTTAAAGTCCAATTTGGTGTCAAGTTCGACTTGGGATCTTTGTGAAACATCCCCCTGGACTGCATTTTGCCTTTTGAAACAAAAAACTCTCTGACGGTCTTCCTTGGGTGACATCTAGGGTTGGATGTACGTCCCAGGCACTCCTCTGAGTCAACTTTAATAGACTTTAGAGTGTTTGGAATGACAACTTTGGTGCAAATATTGTGATTGAAGATCCTTTGGTTTAAATGTCATGAAGAAAAAAAAAACATGAATCAAACACATTTGCATTCATGAACTGCACTTAACTTTACATGTATATCTACTCTATGGGAATTACAGAAGCTAGGGTGACGTGTATAATCATTGGAGTATCACTTGACGTTTAAACTTTAATACACAGGAGGTATTTATATATAAACAGGAAAATTTACATCGCATTTTGAGTCAACTGTTGTGTTTGAAATGACAAATTCAGCGCACATATTGTTGGGGTGGAAGTCACTTTGGTTTAAATGTCAAGGAGAAACAACCCAAGCAATAAACCACTATCCGATAACTCTTTACCTACGTGAACCCCGTAACCCATGTATTAACTCAATGGGAAATTTCAAAGTCCAGGATGTAATAGGTTAATAATGCAGTTGTTGTGAGTGTGTCACTTGATTTTCAAACTCTAAATACACAAGAGATACAAAACACAGGAAATTCATTCCTTTTTATTAAAGGGACTTAGTAACATTGTCCGAATCCTCAAAATCCAATTGGAATTCTAGAGGTTCCCTCATACATGTAGGCCTACCTTGTTGTATTTGTATTAACAATATAAGCATGGTACTGGTTTGGGTTTTCCAATTTCCCTTTTGTTAAATTTTTTTTTTACAATTGAGGTGTTCAGATGTTAATTTATCCACTGGACCGTCAAATCCGTGTACAAAGTGAGTGCAATGAGTTAGTGAATATCACTTTGCATTTTTGCTCATTACTCTGCCATATAACGTCCATTTAACTTGGAATTTTCACACAAAACCCAGTGGACATATCAGAAAATAACAATATACATTGTATCAACCACTCATCACTTTTTGCACATGTCAACAAAGTTACTAGATCCCTTTAAGTAGCACTTTAAATTTTTGTTTTTGTACTGCATAATTTCCTTTGAAACCAGCTACTCTTTGAATTTGTTAAATTGTGGTATCTAGAGTTGATTACGTCCAGGGCATGGGTCTGAATCAGCATTAAGCCAAATTTAGAAGACAACTTTGGGGCCAATTTTGCATTTTTGGGTTTGTGCGTCATCTTATTATATACATTGTATCACAAATATGTGGAAGGTACCCCAGACACCAGTGTTTAAGTGTTTGAAATGACGACTTTAACAGTGAAAATGCTGTCATTGAAGCTACTTTGATTTAAATGCCAAGGAGGAAAAAAATAATTTATTATACCTTTGCCTTCATGAACTTAGTGGAATGTATACCTACACTGTGGCAATTACATAATCCCAAATGAAACTGGTTAAGACTGGTTCCGAAAATACTCGGGCATGGGTCTATGAAGAATACATGTTGTAGCAAAATCAATCAGTCCTGAATGGGTTAACGCTTCACTCGCCTTTCTGAAGGAATACTTGGTAAGCAGCACATTTAAAAAAAAGTTCCATTAGCACTTGGTGGCAAAAATCCAAATGTAGATTTTCAAGCCATGAGAACGGCCTCATCATAAGCTTCATTTAATCCCTTTTTCTAAGATATTGAACAATATTTGGCAAATAGAACATATTATAAATCAAATTGAGAGAAAACAATTTATTTTGCACGTGCGACGTTTCGAGGAATAACAACTAGCTTTATCTGGCAACGCTCTGATGGGGAGAGTGGTCATTAAAAGGCTGTGGACGAAACATCGCGCACAGATACCGTCGTTTCAATTTTACTATCACTATGTGAACTTCGAATGCCAATTTCATCAAAACATCAAAATTGATGAAAAGTGCAGGGTAAAGATGGATTGGGTCTCAAATACTCTTTAAAAATGTATTTTAAACTCTAAATGCACAAGAGATACGTTAGAGAGGAAATTCTTTCCTTGGAAGGGAGCAGTGGGAATCACCATTCCATCCTTGACAACAGGATGAACATACATGTAAGAACTCTCTTTACACGGCAACCAAGTTGGGCTAGGCTCCAATTATCGCATCCAGGGCAATTTCATGTAATGTTATAAAGTATGTATCGGTTTCCATGGTGATACAATAGATGCACATGTATGGTTTTGCGATGACACCATGCAGCGGAGAATGAATTGGTGGGGTGATCCTTGGGAGTCATTACTGGGGCCGGGGGGCGGGCACATCCCCCAATATAATTTGACAAAATACAATACAAAATGTAAGAAAAAGTACATTGTGTGCCCCCCCCCCCCCCCCTCCCCCCATTCAATCCAATCACGCAACGCAACTACAGTTCAGGGACACTATACGCAACTGATTCAGTCGTGTTTGGGAGGGACGGAACATTCCGTAGCTCTCCGTAGCTCTCCGTGGCATCCCATACATGTAAAAATGCTCTTTGGGTGATGCATATCAACATAAAGGAAAAGAGAGGGATGATTATTATCACGAATGTGAACATTGTTCTTGTTACGAATGGGCCATTCAGAGAAATACCAGGGTATCTGATTGTTGGGACAGGAACATGTCCCAAGATATGTATCACAAATATGATCTTTTATTTGTTACTTAACTTTACATAGGAATGCAAGATTTCTTTTTTCCTGCCAGGCAGCTTGGGGAGGCTCACCAGGGGTGCTTTTATGTTTTGTTAAATGTAAATTCACTGTTCATTTTGTTTTGTTACATTGTACTTTGTTTGAAATGCTGAATAAATAATAATAATAATAATAATAATAATAATTAACCCGTTGCCTTCGAAAATTCTGAAATCCCTATAGACTTTGTACATAGCCCACTCAGTTCCCGTAGGCAAAGGGGTTAACTGTGCCTAAAATACAACGGCAGTTCTGTTGGCAATAAGTTTGTAGATCTGGCATGCCATTATCTTTGATAGAAAATATTTGAAGACAGTTAACTAACCCCTCTCCTACTGGAACCCGGTGGGGTATGTACTGTACACAGTCTACGGGGATGGCAGAATCTCAAAGAGAATGGGATAAATGTGTGTGTGATAGGCCATCAGATCTATGGTTTGCCAATCCTGTACAGGTACGGCTCAATTATACAGTCAAACCTGTGTATAGTGACCGACTAGGGGAAACAAGAAATGTGGCCGCTGTAGACAGGTGACCTCTATAGACAGGTTCAATAACACTGTTTTTTTTATGCAGGAGATCTTTTCCATAACTGCCAACCGGTCCGATTTTGTCGTATTTAGTCTGATTTTTAACTCAAAAAAGGGTTAAAAATCGGACGAGTACGATTTTTAAGTCAGGAAAAAAAAGAAAAAAAAATCTTTCTTTTTTCTCTCTTTCCTTTTTGATCTTTATGATCTTTATTCAGTGGTCATATGTTAAAAAACCCTAGGGCTGGACCCCGGCTGCAAAGGACTTCGCGCTTCGCACGCGTGATGTGCACTTCGCTCACATGAGAGTAAGATTTTTCATTTTGAAATGTTGGCAGGTATGCTTTTCTTACTATAATAGGCAGATTGACCGCTGAGACAGGTTTGACTGTACAGTGTACATCTAATTCAGAGTTTGGAAAAACTCTGCCTTTAAACTTGGCTGCATTTGAGAAGTGACTAGTTAACATTCCTTCGCTCCTGGCAACATGCTCTCAGTGCTTTGGGGATGAAGCTAATCATCACAAAGGGAAGAGAGAGAGGGGGGATGATGCGTTATCAGGCATCGGCCCATTGTTCTCGCTAGAGACTTCCGGAGTAACCCCGTGTTCACACACAAAAATGTCATCGTATAGCTAATCAGGAGCTGATTCTTTAGTCAGCTCCTGACTAGCTATACGACGAAAATTGTGTGTCTGAACGCTCACTAACGAAACGTTGTATAAAGAATCATGATTAAAGAAACGGGGGTTTGAGCATCGTTTTGTACGAGAGCTGACTAAAGAATCACGCTCGTTTTGTGTGTGAATGCCCGGTCGATTCGCTAATCATGATTCGCTATACAACACTCGTATAATGGGGCGTGGCTTAATGTAACAGCAGACAGAAAAAAGTCAGCACACTGCGCAGTAGCAAACTGCGCACTTATACATGTTTCGTGCAGCTGAATGCCAGCTGTTTGGGGATCTTGTTTTTGTGTGTGTGAACGTTCGTTAGTTTCGTTAATCATGATTCTTTATACGACGTTTCGTTAGTCATGATTCTTTAGTCATGATTAAGGGATGAAAATTTGTTGTGTGTGAACACGCTGTAAGAGTCGACTTTACACAAGAATTCTGGAAATCGACATGACGGAAGGAGGGGGCAATGATACACAATCAATCATCGGCCTTTTGTTCAGAAAGTTCCTCGTCTCCCAAAGAATGCATGCATGCTCTGAGCTACACTTGCAGTTTAATTTGATCTTCTCTTTATTAGGGTGCGGGGCTAGATTAAATCATTTCTTTTTGCACATCATGGAAGAAGAAAGAGAATGTAACATTTTAATTTGGCCTTTTGTTCTAGAACTTTTCCAAACTTTGCTACATAAAAATGCTCTAATTACCACTGGCATATAAAGAAATTGAGCTCTTGAACTTGACAGAGATCAAATTGATTTGATTTGCCTAACCAGGCCACAAGAAGATAGCGGTAAATTATAAAAAATTAATGTTTACTTTTTATTAAGTTATAAACTAAACTACCTCTAGCCCTAGGGTTAAGAATTAAAATATTATTTTAGTTATGGACTGAAAAAAGATCTATTGCTGTAATTGGAAAACTCCTGGATATATTGAGACATTTTGAATAAAAAAAGTAGATTTCACTTTTCATAAATTGCCAAAAATAATACCTCTAGCTTTAAGGGTTAGGTATAAAGATATTATTTTGGATATGAAGTGAAAGTTGTTCCATAGTACTAGTTAGAAAGCTTCTGGATGGTGGGAAATTTTCCTCATGAAAATATAATAAAAATATTATTACTATAAAGTGAGTCATCTTAATCTCCTTTTCAATCTCTTTCCTCTGTTGAGTAATCATCTATTTATCTTTCCTGTGTGGTAGATTCGGCAGTTCCTCTTAAAAACGGGTCTTGATTCTGAATTCAAAGAAAATCATGGACGCTTGAACATACATGTAGTGCTGCAGTATTCCAGTTATTTCCCCCCCCCCCAAAAAAAAAAAAGGTTATCCTATCACCAAATAAAAAGGTCGGTTAATGGTTAACCCAATTCTATTTTACTTTCTCTTATGAAAAAAAGCCATAGCCAATGGTTACATGATTGCTTTGCAATGTTAAATAATTAAATTCTACCTTGTGTTTCCACATGCTCACCAATATACATGAACTGGCAGAAAAACAGAGCTCTGGAACCTTCTGTTTGTGAAGGCTACTTTTCAAGCTTGCCTATTTTTAAATTTCAATCTGCCTTCTTCAAATTTGTTCACATAGAACCCACTCTTTTATGTTTTTTCTTCTTTTTGTTTTGTTGTTGTTGTTGTTGTTTTGTTTTGTTGTTGTTGTTGTTGTTTTTGTTTGGGGGGGGGGCTCTCATTTGGGCATTTCGAGGGCAAAATAGCCCTAGCTCCCATATATTTTCTCAATGGATCAGATTTGGGGGGGGGGGGGGGGGGATGGGCTACAATATTCCAATTAGCTCTCGCAAAACTTAAAGGAGAGCCCTGACATTGGTATATAATTGAAGTCTCAAATATCACTTTTAGAAAAATCTTATGAACTTAATGGATCACTTTAATACTTAAGAATCAATTCCGAAGTGGGCATGTGACAAACCCTCACTTAATTATCAGTCCCTCGGGGGGGGGGGGGGGGGGGGGGGGGGGGCAAGGGGGGTTATCATCACACGACCTTGCTTCAACGTATTCTCTGAAAGAAAAACTTAAAGCAGAGTCCTGATATTGGTATATATGATTGCAGTCTCAAATATTACTTGTAGAAAAATCTTATGAACTTAAAGGAGGGGGGAAATCCCGGCTTTGATTCAGGTTTATAGCTTTGAATATGTGCCTTTATTGATATACCACATTCTTTTTTTCAAAAAAATCCTTAAGTTGGGCAAAAAAGGAAAATTTCATGCAAATGTTTTGCTCTTTTTCGCGTCGGCGTTCCATACTCCTAAAAAAGTTGTTTATAGCGGAGCGATGAGCTCATGAGTCATGACGTCACATGCAGGCAATAACACGGAAGAGCGCGAATTGTTTACAACGTGGTTCAATGCAAACACTTTGACTTGCTAGTAAAACAAACTCGTATTTGCTTGAAAATTGAGGATTAACTGAAATTGCCTCAGGAATGAATTTTAGCAGGATGCAGCAACACATCTAAGGAAAGTATTAGCCTGCACCGTTTTCCCTAAGGATCCACGTATGAGGCGGATTTAGAACTCAAAAGTTAAATTAACGAGGGCCGACTGGGAAGGACCTAGCGAGTGTGTGCAGGTCTGCCGGAGTTTCGGGGGGCCCGCGCGGCAAGACAGGTTATGCTCTTGCGGGCTAGCTGCTGCGCCAACTACCTATTAAAAGTTCTGAAAAGTAAGATTATTACGATCGCACCTATTCTAGACTATTTCTTATTTTACTTACATGTTTGCATGGCTTTTGAAACAAATACAAGAAC